>JAWPHD010004662.1:0-181862 GCA_037043455.1 Cyrtodaria siliqua
AAAAAAGATCGGATGAAAAATGAAGGCTCTATGATGGTAACGATTTTTAACTAAATCGGTGGCCATAACTCCGATGCTACCAATCCTAACTGGCTGGTTTTCGAACTCGAGCTTTCATTGATATCAACAATCTGATAAAGCTTGAATAAGATCGAATGAAAAATACAGGCCTTACCGTTTTAAGAGGCAACATTTACGGACGGACGGAAATAATTTCTTAGACTAAAACATGTCAAAACTTGCCCAGCAAACATCCTTATAATAATGTGACACGATATAAAAGATGCATATCTAAAAGCTGAAACCTATCCAACATAAATATTTATCGTGTTCGGTGATTTCCAAATGCGTCATTCTATACTATTTGTGACAACTCATTTGAGTAGTAAATGTATATTAATGTTGAAATTAGAAACAAAGAATTGACAGGCGTAAGCGTTATAGATTTATTTTTTTTAAATTGTTATTGAAAGTAACAGGCCCTTCTCCTAAAGAAATATATGCCAATCGTTATAAAAATATATTTGTTCGCAAATTCTACAGTTGTTATTGTATGTTTCGTCTGATTTCCTAAAGAAATAGTTTATGTAACACGGATGTGTGAGAATGAGGGATTGTAACATAATTTAGTTTTGCTTGAATTTTCTTCTAAAAATGAGATATAGGGTCCTATAGAAACCACAGCGTCCGAGCGCAATGGCATCGTAGGTCCACGCTGTACTGCAAACAATGACTTGAAAATACAATGAAAAAGACAAAAAACAACAAAAAGGGTGGTGAAGACAGGGTTACCGACATGGAACGGTCAGTAGGCAATAAGGCCCACTGGTTAGCTTGAATCGATATAATCCTCGCTATTTTCTTGTCTTCAACGCCCAAATAGACAAGACAGTGTAAACAAAACTACATCCTATCAAAAGGAATTCTCTAACAAAAAAGTCCACATCCTGAGAAACTAACTCACGAAACACATACAAAATAATAAATATCTCCGGATGTATCCAGAATTGTACTGAACAGCCATAGTAGTTGCAGCTAAAGAGAAAACCAATCTAGGGTACGACCAGAAAACCCGAGAGACGACAGCTCATGCACCCAACTCCCTTTGTTTGGGTTTCAGTAGGTACAATTATAGAGTCCAAAGAGGTAGTCCAGTCATCGAACAAGTACAAAATGAAGCGTAATGACTGACTGTAGAGGGGTCAATCACTAAACATGCAGTGCGCTGTAAAACCAAAGGGTTATATCCTTTTTTGACGAACTTCCTGATTAAATTTGTAAAGCAGTCAGGAAACCCGTCAGACCCCTTTAACTTTCGAAGTTTATAGACCACATCTCCATAAAATGAGGGTTGTAATATGCCTAGTCACAGAAGGGTCTTAAGGTTGGTGTTAAGCCCATTTTAGGGCCTATATGATGGTCGATAATATTCGTGTTAGAGGCAGATCACCCCAGATTTCCTGGGCAAAACCAGTACTGTATATGCCAGAATCGACACATTATCACAAGTTGGGCTCCCAGTGGGGTTCGAACCGGCTGTGGTGAGAGGCGATTTAATTCGTACGATTGCATATAAAAGTAGATATAAAAGCCGAACGAACGGAGCATGTAGCATTAACCGAAATCATCCAAGAAAACCCATTTTCCAACATTTTTGTTGTGTTACAGTTAATCATTGCTGTACATAACGAACGAGTTCGCAATTTAAAAAATGTAATATAGGGTCCTATAAAAAAACCACAGCGTCCGAACATAATTGCATCGTAGGTCCGCACTGTACTGCAAACAAGGACTTGATAATACAATGAAAGAGACAAAAAACAAAAGAAAAGGTGGTGAAGACGGAGCTACCGACTTGGAACGGTCAGTAGGCAATAAGCCCTACTGGTAAGCTTGTATCCATTTTATATGCGCACAATCCTCGCTATTATCCTGTCTTCAGCGCTCAATTGACAAGACAGTGTAAACAAAACTACATCCTATCAAAAGGAATTCTCTAACAATAAAGTCCACATCCAGAGAAACTAACTCACGAAACACATACAAAATAATAAATATCTCCGGATGTATCCAGAATCGTACTGAACAACCATAGTAGTTGCAGCTAAAGAGAAAACTAATCTAGGGTACGACCAGAAAACCCGTGGGACGAAAGCTCATGCATCCACCTCCCTTATTTGGGGTTTCAGTAGGTACAATCATAGAGTCCCAAGCGGTAGTCCAGTCATCGTACAAGTGAAAAGTGAAGCGTAATGACGGACTGTAGAGGACTCAATCACTAAACATGCAGTGCGCTGTAAAACTCAAAGGTTATATCCCTTTTTGACGATTTTCCTGATTAAATTTGTAAAGCGGTCAGACCCCTTTAACTTTCGAGATTTATAGACCACATCTCCATAAAATGAAGTATGTGATATGCCTAGTCGCAGAATTGTTTTAAGGTTGGTGTTGTACTTTTCCAGCAGGCCTTAGTTGCGGCGGTAGGATTTAGAGAAATATCTACGTAGTTTGTGATAACGAAAAGCCTGCTGAAGTAGTTTACTTGTAATAACTTGATTACGATCATTGAAGTCTATAACATCATTACACACTCTAGCAAATCGAATGAGCTGGGATATATATACCCCACATGAGGTAGCACGAGGTACATCTCCATCCAGGTGTGGATAGTTAACGATGTTAAAATTGAAAATACATTTTCTATAGTTTCTTCTGCATAAGAGATTTTCTTTAAACTTGTTGTACAGTAAGTCTGTTATATATATATAGACAGAAAATGCAAAAATAATGGTAAGTCACCATAATTGTGAAAATTTAAAAAAAATATGTTTAATACCATGCTGTCAATCTGTCCAAAAATTTTAACAAGTCCATGAAATAGCTAAAAATGACATTTGTGAAGTCTAATCATTTATTCATTGGTCACAATTCTGCTATAATTGTATTAAAGTAAAGAACATGTAATTATAATAAGATTTAAAGTTCACCTTTATGTAAAATCTATATATTTTTTACAAAATCTGTCAGACCATTATCAGAATTTATGCACAAATTAGCCCATAATGATACAATTTCCATTTCTTTGTATGTTCCCAATAAGAGAATTTGTTTATACTTTCTAAGCAGATAGTTTAATATATACAAAACAAAATGTGCAATAAAAATGTAAGGTCCCCATGCTTGTTTAGAATTCTTTTTTGAAACCCTATCCCTATGCTAAAAGTCCAAGTTTTGTATGACACTATATATAAATGGTGTATTTTCTTTCTTTGTTATGTTTCTGATAGCATAATTTGTTCAAACTTCCTAGGCACTTATTTGAACATATAGTAAGAATATATATAATTAAAATTATAGCTCACCATGCATATTGAGATTTAAAATTTGTTTTTGGAACCCTACCATTATACTTAAATGTTTTAATTTTGTTTGAATATTTACAAAATGCTATATATTTTCTATTTATGTATGTTTCTAATAATAGGCATTTATATAAATAAAGTCAATAAAAAAAATTAAAAAATTAAAAAAAATTACAATAAATAATAAAAAATAAATAAAAATAAAATAATAATAATAATAAAAAAGACAATAAATACAACTAGACATCAAGAGCAACATTCCTGTAAAGTTTTAGGAAAATCCATCCAATAGTTTTAAGGTGATGTCAAAGTGATTAGTTTTACCTGTACTGTAATACCTACCTGTAATTGTGTTGAAAGTGAAAGTAGCCAAATTTTCTAATAAAAGCATAATATTTTTCAAAGTCTATTCTATCAAGTTTGAAGTATATGTCTAAAGGATCCAATCAATATGTTATAAAACCAAAATCAATACACTATCTTTGGACACAGTCAAAAGTATATAACCGGAAGCTATCAGGTAAACATGTAAACAAAGATTTAAATCACAATTCAATCATAACTAAGGCATGTTTAAAAAAACTAAAACACCTTCTACCTAGATAAATATTCGGTTTACCACTATGCAAAACAACAAGCAACAATTCATTGTAGAATCTCTGCAGTTGAATCTCTACAAACCTCTATATTCTGTGAATTTTAGGCCAATAAACCAGGAAGTAAAGTCTTTTTTGCCTATAATTTCTTTCTCATGTAAAAAAAAATAATTCTAAAACACCTTCTACCTCATATCATAGAGGAACTATCTTTTGACAAAGTTTTAAGGTCTAAAGTACATGTTTGAATGAGAACATGATTTTTTAGGATAAAAACTTACTTTTTGCACATCATACTTAAAACTGGTTATTTCACAAAAATTCAATGCCAACTTATTGTGTCAATCATGATGAGTCTTTAGGTGAAATTTTAATAGATTAGACCCCATAATAACTGAGAATAGCACTTGTTTACTTTACACATTTTCACTTTCAATATGACTTTGGCAACACCTTAAAAGAGAAGTCGCCCAAATTGCTGCGCATGAAAAACTACGGAAAATGCCTTTACATGTAATAGTGGTGTATTGTGTGGGAACGTTCGTATGTTTGCATATTTTATATCATACTGCGTTCTTTAGAATATATGTTTAAATATGTTGGTTGTGTAACATATTTTTACCATTCTCTTCTTTTATATCAATGCTGAATGTATTTAATATTTAGTAGTTTTATATGAAATACATACGTATACATTTCACATGTGCCTAAGGTGTATAAATTTAACATAAAAAACATAAGTGCCACATATTTATCATTTACTTACGTGGCACATATGTAAATAACATGAAGTATGTTTGCATAATACGGCAATACATTGTATCGTTTCAGCAGCTAGGCAAAAAACACAAAAAAACGCTCACTAAGCAATAACAATTCTTATTCCTAAAACAATATCATCAAATTATTAAGTTCTATAAATCCTTATATTTTGTAGCGTACAATATCGTAGCGCGATAAAGTGTCTGCTCTTAATGGGATTAGGACACAATATGCCACTCGTTCCATGCTAATTCTTTCTGAACACCCCTTACACACTACTGCTAATCATATATCACTTACGGCTCTTCCATGGGGCGTCTAATTGATGCTTAGAACTATCGTTGTAATCAGTTTTCATTAATATATTTCGCTTCATGGCGCCTTAGTAGACAACAGCCACCTGTGAGAATAAAAAAACATTACGTACTGTTCAGTAACAAAACAAACTATACATGTTTGTTGCAAATGTATACATGCACGATTATGATTTACTATATCATGTTTAAATCATTTATCAAATGAATTCTAGATTTAGCGTAGTTTTAGAATTCCAAGAAATAATATAGAGTAACTATGACAAATCATATCAGTGGCCATGTTTCGTTTTTTGTCGTATTTAATCATTGTCAAATATCTTCAACCCCGGTTAGATTCAACGTCTCGACATTGTAATTAAGAGGGTGATTTAGTCGAATCGACCTGCTTCAATATAACGCACCGTTGTCGGCTGCGCCATCAGAGACATATATTGGTTTATAAGGTGGCTGACCTACTAGAACACTGTTGACTCATATTGTTTTCTAACGCTTGACAATGAATAATAACCCACACCTTTCATATGGGCCCATTTAAATTGGAAATGTGTTCAGGTACAAGACAGCATGAACGTTTTATAAACGAAAACAGATTTAATTACAAGACATTCTTGCTCTTCGGTCATGCTGACGTTAAATGTTACACAGTGGTGGATATAATTAATATATTATACTTTATCTGTTTTGATGTATGTACACCATCGCTAATATATATTTAGACAATTTCAAAATGTTAAAAAAATATAAAAATATCGGACAGGGAAAGTAGCATTCAAGAAGGACAGTCAACCACAAAACACAGAAACAAACAGGCAAAGAGACAAACAAGAAGGCAAAAGTAAAAATAAATGCAAACGACATCACAAACACAAAAGGGTTGACAATAGGGCTACCACCTTGGAACGGTCAGTGGCAAAGAAGGCCACTGGGGGGTTTAAACCGGTTCTAGGGTACACCAACCCTCACATTAACCCTACTGTCATCCCATTAAAACAGGACAGTGTAAATAAAAAAATCCCCGCCATGATCTAATCACTAACCAACAAGGCAGCATCAATAGCCAATATATGTAAAACACAAATATGCTCGTGTAAATATAATACAAAAAACAATAGCCTAGAAAGCCACAATGAAGGTATTCAATAACTTGGCAGAAGCCAGAGCAACAAGAAAAAAAACATTAAGGGCACAACAAGAAAGATAATAGACAAACATCAAACGCCACCGTCCCAATGAGCTTTAGGTAGGCGTCATCATAGGGTCCATAGCCTGTCCGGTCATCGTACAATTAAAGAGGAAAGCATAGTGGCGAACTGAAAAAGGGTCCACTTCCAAGCATTCAGTACATTGAAAAATGATAGGGTCATAACCTCTTTTGATAAACGTTTTAACACGTTTAACAAAGATAGTATGAAATTGATCATGACCAAGAATCTGACGAAGTTTGTAAATCACATCACCATAGAAGTCAGGTTGTGATAGTCCTTGTCGCAGAAGAGTCCTAAAATTACTTTTATATTTGGAAAGAAGATCAGGGTTACGATAATAAAATTGTGCAAAGATGTTACGAAGTTTATGGTAACGGTAACCCTGACTGAGTATCTTTTTATTTATACACAGATTACGAATATTAAAGTCCTCAACTCGAGTACAGGCTCTTGAAAAACGAATAAGTTGAGACACATACACCCCATAAGAAGTTGCCCGGGGAACATCCCCATCGAAGTGGGGATAATTAACAATGTCAAAATTGAAATCATCTCTCTTGTCATAGATTTTAGTAATTATTTCACCATTTTCAATCGAGAGATCAAAATAAAGAAAAGAAGCGTTATTATCAGATATATTAGCTTTGTTAAGCTGAAGTTCTTTAGGATAAATATTATTAACCATAATTGGAAAGAAAGGGTTGTCAATGTTCAATATGATATTTGAAAAGTTTTATTTTCAAATATTTCGTTTGGCAAGATTTGCACACGAGGCAAGATATTCAGAATACAAACATAAATTGTAATGATGATGGTCCACAGATACCATCTGCCAAAATAAAATAATATATATATCAGACAAAATGTTACAGGGATTTTATAACATATTATAGGCAACGTTGTAAAAATACATTGAACACTATATTAATATTGAAACTATAATAGACGGACAGGCTAATATTATAACTTCAAGTCGGTCTTTGTATAACTAAGAAGCTACATCAATGCTACCGTTACCATAACTTCGAAACACCTTTGTAAAATGTTATTAGTATAGGCCTGATCTACGTTATAAAACATAAACGTAATTTAAGAACTATTCTGCGACACGAACTATCACAACCTAACTTTTGTGGTGTTGGATTTGAAAACTTCGTAAGATCCTTGCCATTACCACTTTAATACAGTCTTTATTAAGCTTGTTAATCAGTTTATCAACAGGGGTTATGTCCCTAACAATTTGCAACTTACTGCATGTTTAGTGGTTGTCCCAATTACAGTTGACCTCTACGCTTTCCTCATTGATTGTGCGATGACAGGACAGATTGTGGACCCTATGATGGCGTCTACCTAAATCCTCAAACGACGGTAACGTCTGATGCTTGTCTTATATGTTGCCTTCTCGTACCCTAATGTTTTTTTCTCTTGTTGCTGTCGGTTCTGCCAAGTCATTGAGTACTTGATGTGTGTCTTTCTATGCTTTTGATATTATATTCATATATACATGATTATCTTTGTATCTGTATACTTATATTGCCTAATAATGCTGCATTGTTTGTTAGATAATATAACCTGACGGGGATATCTGTATTTACACTGTCCCGTTTAACTAGGATGACAATAGCGTAAGTGTGGGGATTGGTGCACCCTAGAACCTGGTTTAAACCAACAGCGGCCATTGTTTGACCGTTCCAATGCGGTAAGCTACTGCCAACCCGTTTGTGTTTGTGATGTCATATCTTGCCTTTTATTCAGCTTTATCATTATTGTTTGTTTCTATACGTGCTTATAATTGTTTGTGGTGTTTGAATTTTATATTTCTTGTTCGACTTTTATTTTCTTTTTCTATATACACTATAATAGAAGGAGACTTTAGATTAATGATGTGTATCTCCTGAAATTGACTGCATTTAGAAATGAGAATTCAATTTGACAAGAGTTGTTTTACCTTGGTCCAAATAATCTATACTTGTTTGAGTGCTAATGTATTATAAACTGGTAATCTGTGGATTTATATGTCTCGCCTCAAATGGATTTCATTTCATCACAATATCGTTAACTCGACAACAGTTGTTTGCCCATGGTATCAATGTAAAGATAATTTATGGACCTCCTATGTAAGCCTTGATCCAAGTTTGGACGCGAAAGTGAATCAATCATATCTTCTACGCGAACAAAAACAGTAAACGCAAATATGTAATTTTACCGTATTAGACAAAGTAGATATAAAATCGACCATAAGTATACATTTGATGTCATCGATCTTAATAAAACATGGAATAATTTCCAAAATAATAAGGCTTCCGAAAACTGTTTAAGTTTACATTTTGATACTAATATCCTGACGTTAACAATATTTGTGTCTGGGAATTTCCTGTCACCAATAGCAATGAAACTAGACCATGTAATTGCTGTTTACGTCTTCAGTAAAATTACCTTAGTTTGTTCTTTAATCACCTCCAAGTCACTTGTATTTCATAGTCTTAAAAGGTTTTAACAAATTAATCTTCACAATAAGTTGAAAGGCTTTTACTATAAAATGTGCAATGCACGATCAAGGTTGACCTTTATTTCCATCGAACATTGATATCCGTTTAAATTAGCTCAATTAAAACAATGCAACATTTTCCTTGCCATTTTCAAGGTGTTCAGAACCAGAATAATTTCAATGTCATGAGTATATTATAGTAGTTACGAATACTTTTGTCTGTCAGTGTTTTGTTTAATTTATCAAATATTATCAGTGTTTTTGAAAGTGAACGAAGACATAGAGAGGATCTTACATGAGTGCCTGTTTAATATTGAATTTATTAAAGAAATGGATAAAATTATATAATAGGACACTGTACTAGGCATCCAGTGAACGTTACCGAACGAGGTTACTGAATATAATATTAAATGGGCACGAATAAATGTCAGATTTATACCATAACTTTAAAAGTGTGATATAGCGTACATGTGTTTAATATGCATATTTAACGTTGAAGTATGATGCAGTCACATCTGGCTTCCGTTTTTTGCGAACTACTACTAGCAATCGGATCTGCCTCTTCGATTTCTTTCATGGTTTTAGTCATTTATGATACAATTTGATTACACTACAAACTGAACGGAAACAAACCTAGCGATGATTTGGCTTTCATATTTATTGTACTAGTTTAATAATGGCATGACTTTATTAGAAGCACACAGCAAGTCATGTGATGCAGAGGAAAACAAAAAGCTATGCATGCACATGATATCATTTTACTGAAGTATATATGTATATAATATTGTATTTTATAATTCTGAAATATGTTATCATACGTAAACGGGAGCATGTAAACTCAACCTATACAACTATGTCTCTATCTCATCTGGTATAGTGACGGCCTTAGGCCAAAGAAACAAACCGATCACCATTTTGTATGTATAAATGGATATAAAAATCGAACAGAAAAACTAGCATTCAAGTCTACCACAAACACACACAGAAACTAAGAACAACTTTAAAGATGAACAAAAGGCCAAATTAGACATCACGTACACAACAGGGTTGACAATAGGAATACCGGGGAAAAGGCCGCTGGCTTTAGCATAAGCTAACCAGCGGGCATTATTACCTACTGGTCGTTCCAAGTGAGTAACCCTGTCTTCACAATGCTTCGTGTTGTTTATGTTTTCTTTTCATTGTATAGTTAATGTCCTCTTTGTTTGTGGTGCAGTGAGGATCTACGGTGCCATAGCGTTTGAGTGCTATGATTTCTAAAGGACCGTCCTTTTCATTTTAGAGTTACTGAGTTTGAAGCTTGTTTCATGGTGTTCAAGAAAAGGTTAATCTCTAAGGAATATTCACGTGTATTAACCTACCCGGATAAGAGTTTTTATAAAGAAATTATTTAAGAAGTTCGGCTAGTAAGCCATTATTCCAAATAGAAATATCATTGTTATTTAACTCGAAAATTTCTATAAAATAATCAGAAACTGACATTTATATAAATTTGTGTAAAACTGATTAAACAAAAATTGATTTGAGAGTCAATGTGAAGCAGTTCTTGTATTTGCTAATGGAATAATTAAAAAATATTACTACAGTTACTAGAAAATAACATTACATTACTATAAAAGCCAATACAATGTCATTATTTATTACATTTCTACCTGATTTACCATGTTTATAGAGATGTATAATGAAAATAAAAATAAAAAAGGTAATTTCTACTGGGAGTTGGAAATTATTATCTCCAGAAGATTTTGACTGAAAGAAGATTTATGGCTAGTTTTATTTATTTTTGAAGTTAGAATTGTAATGTACAACTTTAATCAAGATTATTTTTTTATTTTGAGGGTTACATATTACCGAGGAGAAAAATAAGTTCAAGCTTTTCGGTATTCATTTATGTACCAGATTTGTACGGTGTGCTTGGGAATAATCTCAATGTTAAGTAGGCAATGATGACTTACTCTAACATTACAGCCCCGCAGAACAAGCCCAGTCTTGTGGCTTTTATTTAGAATATCGCTTAAGCCGGTGCAACGAGGTGTGAGATGTGTTGCACTTTACATTATCTCACATGAATAGACTCATTAAAATCGAGTCTGCTACTTTTATCTCTTGTTTGTGTTTGCTGCTTCCAATAATCCCATTTTCAGTATTCAATACGCATACTGAGTGAATAAATAAATTGAAATCTCAAAATTGATTCAATCTTGCTCTTTATTGTAAACAAGCTTTGCCGTTTCGATTTGCCTCACGCGAATACCTTTGATGAAAACATTTCAGCGATCATCACAATTTCTCTCTAGAAAACTTACTTCAATTTGATTGAAAGTAGTTTAAGGCTAGTTTAATTCTAAATGCATTTAAAGAACTGTAGTATATATAGTTAATCAACATTAGTGTTCATATCTTGGGGATATCAATCCCAAGTGTAAATGATTGAATCGGAATTGTATAGTCGAGTTAAAAAGATGCATATTAAATACTTGTTATGTGCGGCTACTGTTTTATTAAACATTGCTTTCGTATTATGTGATTATTCGCAAGCGCATCGTAAATATCTGGTATACAAACGAGTGCCGGTAGACACGAACGTTTTTACCCTATATGTGAATTCCCGATGGAGGTATATCCCCAAAATAGGAAACTAATGTTGATTAAACAATATATTACATTTCTTTAATTATATTTAAAGTAAACTAGGCTAACATTTCCTTTCAGTCAAAACAAAGTAGTTCTCTGGAGGGGATAATTTCCTACTCACAGCAGAAATTATCTTTTTTTTTTATCTGTTTCTTATTTTCATTAAAAACATTCTATAAATCAGGCAGAAATGTGCCATAGCACGTCATTGGACGACCTATTGTCATGATTGTACTAATATAATACTAATTTCAGTAACTATATTTATGATTTCCTTTCGAAAAGACAAATAATGCGTCATAAGGACTGAGTCTCTTAAATCCACATATTTTTAATCATCTTTATGCAAATTTATTAACATGTCTGGTTCTGATTATAGAGATTTTTTAAGACAATAACGAATATGATAAATTATATTTGAACTACTTTCTTAATAGTCTATCCACTTAAACATCCCCCTATGTAAAGTTATTATCCATATTTATTTAATTTAACACGTTACAGTTCCTAAAAGGCTTGATATTGTTATAGAAAACTTACAAAAGCTTCAAACTCTGTTACTCTAAAAAAAATAAAAAAGACATTTTGATAACATGAAAAATGCATTTAAACATGCAGTTTACCATTTCTGACTAGTCAGCATGACGATTTAAAAAATCGGGATAATTAATAGACAAGAACACTGAGTAGTATCTTTCTATTTTACCTTTATTAAATAGAGGGTTATCAGAGTAGAGGCAGTTACACATGCACATCCCTAACATATTTGACATGTTCCTGGAAACTGTGATACTTCCATATATGGTTGATACTCTAATGGAGTCTAGTGGATTAATCTAAAGTAAATTCAATACAATATGTTCCATGAAGACAATGAACGGTTACAGTGTATAATTTAGCAACTCATTAATTAATTCGACAACATGGCTACAGCCTTAGAACAGCCAGTGGCAAAAAGGCTTCTAGGTTGCTCCAAACTAAAAGGTAGATATAAAAATCGAACAGGAACAGTAGCATTCAAGGAACGGTCAGTGAAAAAAAAGGCATATGGGGGTTTAAACCAGGTTATAGAGTGAATCAAATCTCACTCTTACTCTACTGTCATCTCAGAAAACCGAACAGTGCAAATAAAGATATCCGCGTCAATATTATAATCTCTAACAAACAATGCAGCATTTATATATACAATGTATACTATAAAAACAATACTCTTACCAAATTGTCATAATTAAAACAAAAATACCATTCAGCAGCGTGTTCCTTTATCCTTGTATATAATTTAGGTTGAGATAACGCATATTTATCATTATAGGTTACTTTAAAAGAAATTGCAAAGACTAGGATTTCTCGTTGAAAGCAAATGCACAATCACACATTTTGTATAGACAACATATACGCATTATGAGTGTTACCATATAGATGTTTTAAACATATGATGAGATCAGCTGTATATTTATTATTGAATTTGACCTTGAAGAATAGTTACAATAAGAAACATTTGTTTACTATTTACCATATTAGGAGATTGTTTATCTCGTATGCACATTCATGTATGCAATTTCGTTCATCTCATTGGATGAAATAGTTAAGGACCTTCAGTAACTGTAAATAAACAGACTCTGGGAGCAGCTCAGCAGATCAATTTCATTATTCTTCATTAAAGGTAATTTATATTTGGATGCTTTTAGAAAATGTTATTGTGAAAATTAATACATATTGTGCTCATTCATAATAACAGTGAAATTGGATATTTGGACTGAACCGGACATATTGGAAATGTATTTGGACTGAAAGGACAATTGAAGTTTGGATGAAAGAGACACTTACCGTTTTGGATTAAAGGAACATTGGATACTTCTATTTGGACTTAGTTTAAAAAATGGATATAAATGAAAAACTGGATTTGTGTATCCTGTAAGTGACCATTTTATGTAAATAAAATTGTTAATTATATTTTCTGTTGCTGGTTTTGATTCTTTTCTCTTTTCTCGATAGAAATATTTTTCGTGCTTTAATCATTTATACATTGCTTTTGACAATAATAAAATAATAAATAAATATATAATAAAGGCACAAATTTAATTATACACTTGATACATTTTAAATATTATAAAGAGGGAAACCAGCTACAATTGAAATGGTTTTTGAACTTAAGAGATGTGTGGCTACGCCTACACAGGAGGAGTTTGAGTTACTTAAAAAGAACATTGCTCTTACTTGCAAAACATATCAAGTTATCGAAATATAAATCTTGTATGAGAAAACCTGAGATTAAAAATATGTTGGTGCAATTTTCGGTTGATGAAGAGATTTTTCGAGAGGAAGGATTAAATTTGTCGGTGGAAACAGAATATGATTTAAAATTAAAAGAAATTGAAATCCAAAACAGAAAGAAATATAATTGGAAAAATTGAAATTGGAAAAAGAAATAAAAGCACTCAAGCACGACAGTCAAGCACAAACACACACAGAAACAAAGAACACATTTAAAGATAAATAAAAGAACAAATAAGACATCACAAACACAAAAGATTTGACAATAGGGCTACCGCCTTGGAACGGTCAATGGCAAAAAAGGCCGCTGGGAGTTTAAACCAGGTTCTAGGGTGCACCAAACCTCACACTTACCATACTGTCAACCCAATAAAACGGGACTGTGTAAATAAAGAAATCCCCGCCATGAAATACTGAAAAGTGACCCCTTGGAAACAACAAACACAAACAAGATAGAAAAGTAACAGACTCGGTTTTACTGAGTCTGTTCATGAGAGGTAATTATAAGATACAGAATCTCTCACGCCTCCTAACACCGGCTTAAACGTTATTCTACTTTAAAGCAACACAGAATGGGCTGAATGATTGCAAAGGACCAGTACATAATAACACTACTAATTTTAGTCGGGGCGACTTTTTACGGCCGCCGTAAAGCACTTAACAAACTCTAGTGTGAATGTCAATAAATACTGAACAGGTGATATCTTGGAAGCAGAAAACACAAACAAGAGAGAAAGTACCAGATTCGGATGTATTGAGTCTGTTCATGAGAATTCTGTGGACCAATTCCCTAATCCCTTTGAGCAGGAAATACTTGACTTATATCCGACTTGTACAGTTACTCGAGCTATGGCAAAAAGAGCCATTGAGAGTAATATTTCTTCTGACATTAACTGGGCTGATACTTTTATTGGTCGATCTTATAATACAGAGGTTAACAAACCCCTTGATATTAGCTCATCTGAATCTCAGACAGACTACATTGAAAATAGCATTCACTTACCAGATCCTTCTCCTTCTATTAGGTTGAATCATAAAGATCATGACAAACAATGCGATCACAACTTATAATTGAACAGCATAGAGATCCTGAGATTGCCAGTTTATTTGATAGGGCCATTAGTGAAGAAAAAGCTTCACGAGTCCCAGTTTGTTGTAGAAGAGAGGACTGGCGTGGCGCAGTCGGTAGCGCGGCGGATGTGTAACCTGAGGCCCCGGGTTCAATCCTCCGTGATGCCACTGAGTTTCGTCGATGTGTTCTTGGGCAAGACACTTTCCCTTAGCCTCGTCCGTCGGATGGGGACGTAAACCGGGCGGTCCCGTGTATCGGTCTATCATCCGAGCACGTTAAAGAACCATAATAATCTATTCGATAATAAGAGTAGGGCACGGTTCCCGGATTCCTATGTATCCTTCCCCTCTCTCTGGGGCGGCTCTAAATAACCTATACTGTGTTGATGAGCCGTTAAACAACATTCAATTATTTTACTAAAAATGACACCCTGGTGAGAAAATGGAGACCACCTGATGTCCCTGCTGATGATAAATTCATAATTCATCTCGTCAAGAAAATCTCAGTTTAGCTCATGCAACTCCTTTGTCTGGTCATTTAGGTGTCGGTAAGACATATCACAATATTTTGTGTCATGTTTTACAATAATGTAGGTCTTGTCATATATGTCATATAGTAGGAAAGTCCAATCAGAAGATTCTCAAAGCCCATCTTCAACCTATTGCTGCATTTGATGAAATTTTCAGTAGATTATGTTGTACCCTTGCCTAAGATCAAGACTGTCAATCAATATTTGTTGACAATTATGTGTGCGTCAACAAAATTTCTTGGAACTATTCCAATTAGGAATATTAAGACAAAGTCTATTGTGAAGGCTCTGGTCAATTGTTTACGTTAGTTGGCCTTTCAAAATATGTCCAGTCTGATCAAGGGTCATATTTCATGTCTGGTATATTTCAACATGTCATGCATGCAACAGTTTAAGTCTTCGGCTTATCATCCGGAGAGTCAAGGTGCTCTAGCAAGATTTCACGAGACACTGAAAAACATGATTTGGTCATATTGTTTTGACACTAACAAAGACTTGGACGAAGGTATCCACTTGTTGCTTTTCGCCGTTAGGGAGTCTGTTCAAGAATCGTTGGGATTCGGCCCATTTGAAATAGTTTTTTGTCACACTGTTCGTGGACCACTGAAGTTATTTAAAGAGAAAATTCTCTCAGAGAAGACACTTCGTTGTTCAGTGATTTAAATTATATTATCAATACTCCTGGAAGGCGAAAGCAACGTCATATAAATAGGGTTAAAGAATACATTGACAGAGATCGACTTTATTCACATTTAGTTCATGTAGTTTGCTCTGTCCCAATTGAAAATGAGGATGAACAGTTTGTCAAAAATGATCCTGGTTTAGCGAAATTAGAAAACAATGACATTTTGAAAAATCTTGACGAGAAACTGTCACCACTAGAACCATCACAGATACATGAGCTGAAACATGAATATGAGCATTTAATTTCTGATCTTCCAACAAGAACTGACATAATTTATCATGATGCCGATGTTGGCAATTCTATACCAATAAAACAACATCTATACAGAAGGATTCATTATTCTAAAGAACAATATCTCTAAGAAGAAATTCAATACTTAATGAACAATGATGTCATTGAACCAAGTAAACGTGACAGGAGTTCACCATGTATTCGTGTGTCGAAACAGAATAGTACATACCGGATGTGTACTGACTATATAAAAGTCAACAGTATCATAAAAACTGAATCATTTCCAATTCCACGAATTGACGACAATATTGACACAATTTGAAATGCAAAATACGTTGCAAAATTTGATCTTTCGAAAGGATTTTGGCAAGTTGCTCTCACAGAAAGAGCAAAACAGGTTTCAGCATTGATAACTCCAGATGGACTATTTCAATATAAAATTATGCCATTTGGAATGAAAAAAATCTCCAGCTATGTTTCATCGTCTTGTCAATATGTATATCTCCGGTTTAGATGGATGTGACGCGTAAATCGATGATGCGATGATTTACAATATCACATGGTAAGACCATTTATAGCCCATTAGAAATTTCTTCGATCGTTTTAATGATTCGAATTTAACCGTAAGCCTCAACAAAAGTGAATTTTGTCGCGCAATGGTCTCATTTTAGGACATGGAGTGGGACATGGTCAGGTTAAACCTATGGAGGCCACGGTCAAGGCTATTTCTGATTTTCCTGTACCGACTTGTAAAACGCAACTGATGCGTGTTCTCGGTATGGATGGTTATTATAAATTTGTTTTGTCATAACTTTTCAGTCATTGGTCAACCTTTGAAACTTTATTGAGTAAATTAAAGTTTAATTTGTTTGTACTGATACATGCCAACAGTCATTTGACAAAATTAAAAGTCATACTTATGAGTGCACCAGTGATTTCAGCACCAAATTTGAATTTCAATTTAAATTAGCTGTTGATGCTAGCAACATTGGTGCTGGTACAATACTTCTGCAAGAACAGGACAACAATGGTGTTGATAATCCAGTTTCAAGTTCAACAAACATCAGAAAAAATATGCAACTATTGAAAAATAGTCTCTTTCTTTCATTTTGGCATAACATCATTTTGAAGTATATTTGACTTCATCTTTTTCGCCATTAGTAGTTTTCAGTGATCACAATCCACTCAAATTCATCAATAAAATGAAAAACAAAAATGAAAGATTATTGAGGCGGAGTTTGAGGTTGCAAGTGTACAGTAGTGAAATTAGACATGTCTGAGGAAAAGATAATCTGTTTGCGGATGGCTTATCTCGTGTGTAAGATACATGTGTATATGTACATGTAAATCGATGGAATTCATACATAGGTGGACAATAATTGTTTATTTTGAATATATATGCTTTGATATGTATGCTGAGGTTGAGATATAATTACATTATTGCATTGCTTATTATAATCTGTTCAAAATAATGCTTTATTACCTCAAATCATTCTCTTTTCTTTAGGGGGGAGAATGTTACCCTGTAGATGTTGTAAACATATTGTGAGATCAGCTGTATATTTATTATTGATTTTGACCTTGAAGAACAGTTAAACTTATAAACATATGTTTACTATTTAGCATATTAGGATATTTGTTATCGTGCACGCAAATTCGTTTAGGCATGTTCATTTATGATGATTTTAGAATGCTCTCATTGTATGAAACAGTTGAGGACCTTAAGGTACAGTCTATAACAGAGTCTGTGAGAAGCTCAACAGATCAGTTTCATTATTATTCATTAAAGTTGGAATAAGTTCGGATGCTTTTAGGGAATATTATTGTGGGACAATTTAATACATACTGTTCTCATTCATTATAAAAGTGAAATTGGATATATGGACTAAACCAGAAATATTGAAAACTAATTTGGACTGAAAGGACAATTAACATTTGGATTAAAGATACATTTACTGTTTTGGATTAAAGAGAGAGACACTTACTATTTTGGATTAAAGGAACATTTGATACTTTTTATTGGACTTAATTCAATAATTGGATATTAATGAAAAACTGGATATATGTATTCTGTAAGTGAATGTTTTATTTAAATAAATGAGTTTTGTGTTGCTGGTTTTGCTTCTTTTCTCTTTACATTTTAAACTTGTAAAAAGAGGTAAAATGAAACAGTTGACGAAGTACTCGGAAGTCTTATAAATTTAAGATCGATGGTATTAAAAGTAGGTCTATGAAATTAAAATTGCTCAAAATGACGTTGTTATCTTCTTCTCATTTTTTCAAACTTAAAAACTTAGCACCGTTAGTTGAATTAAAATGTAAAACAAATAATTTAAATCTAAGTGTGTGTTTTCATCGGCACCAAACAATAAGGAGAAAAGTAGTATTCTCAGTATGCACACATATGTTTCAAAATCTATTGTCCAGTCTGTTCATCCTAGAATCGGTTTAAACCCCCAGTGGCTTACTTTGCCACTGACCGTTCCAAGGCGATATTCCTATTGTCAACCCTTTTGTGTTTGTGATGTCGTTTGTATTTATTATTACTTTTGACTTCTTGTTTGTCTGTTTGCATGTTTGTTTCTGTATTTTGTGGTTGACTGTCCTGCAACGGCGAAGGTGTCAATGTAAATTGATTGCGTTTAACTCTGTAGACACGGCATGTATTGGATTAATCAAACTTGAATTATAGATAGTGCATTTTAATACTCAAAAATCGATTTTAAGTGTACAACCTCGCTATTATCCTGTTTTCAGAGCTCAAATTTACAAGACTGTGTACATAAAATTCCATCAAAAGGGAACCCATAACAATAAAGTCCACATCCAGAGAAATGAGGAAACGATACACTTATATGTTATTCTTAAATTATATAAAAATATATAAAAACATAATTGGGAAAAACTATATGTATCCTAAATTGTAAGACTGATTCTCTCTGGAACTTTATATGTTAGATCAACCAAACTTATATATCACATGATTGTGTATATTGTGTTATACATCTCAATTAAGGAATGCGGTTAAGCAAAGTGAATGATATTGACTTCTTCGGGTCATACATTGGACAAATTTAAAGTTATCTTTTTGCGATTTACTTTTTTCTCGGGTATAAATGCACTACAGCTTCAATACCTGCATGAAAGTTATATTTTTGGTTCGTAAATCTCATTTTGACATAGGATTTTTGTATATTTTCTTGGCACTCAAACAGTCCACACATGTCTCATGAATTGTTGGACCAAAGTCAAACATGTTTGGTCAAATTGACGTATTATGTTCGTGCTGAACACTTAACTCTAAATTCAATCCCTTTGAGGCGTAACATGTTCTTATTTTCATAATTTTCGTAATTATTGCCGCAAACGTTTAACACATATCTGAATTATTGATGAACATCTCGTCAATCTTGAGGACGATCGTGTAAAGCCAGATGAATTACCAAGAACTCAAAATGAGATACTTTTACATTTACTAATGTTTCCACACATTCTCCAAACGGATGCCACAGTGTTTACGTTCAACGGTTACACACATGCTTCTGAGAAAATAATACTAAACAGCAAATCATTTAACATTTTTCTAGTTCGAGGTTACTGATATTTTTTTCGCAAAAATATTACCTTTTCTTCTAAATACATTTAACATAAAACCTAATGTTATCCATCATAAAGTAGTTCGTTCTAGAGGGAATATTTTTCTACACCAAGTAGAACATAAAGTGTGCTTTTTTCATGAGAAATCTCTATAAATCAGGCAGAAAGTAATTGCACTGACTTTTATACTGATGTAGTCCTATTGTAGAAACAGTTACTATATTATAATGATCCTTTGGCAAAGACACGTACTGCTTCAGATTGTCTCTATATTCCACTTCTGTTGAATCTTCTTACGAACATTTATTAACATTTTCCGCTTCTGGTTTCTGGTTTATAGAGATTATTGAAGAAAGAAATATGGATAAGTTTTAGGTTGGATACTCTCTTACCAATTCTCTATACAAACGTTCTTATCTGAGCACGTATTATTACACGCAAACCCTCCTAAAGGGGTTAACAGTTTCTTTAACACTTTAACAACAAGCTACATACTCAGTAACTCTAAATTCACCTTTATTTACTCATCAGATATGTACGTTAAATGGTAGACACGTTTACTTAAATAAACGTCAACAACACCAAAAGTGAAATGCCAGCAGAGACACTTGAAATATCACTAAAAGGTTTGACATTTTCTTGGAAACGTTGACACTTGCATCATCAATAAAATGAAATGAAGTAAACACACCATTAGAAATAAAGCATCGCATAACCTTGTATACAATTTAAAGTGATAAAAGGTTGCTTTTATTAAAGGAGTTTTGAGATGATTTACGAAATTGCCAAAATAAATATTTGACATTTGAATAAACAAGACAAAACATTTTAATCGAAATTCTTCTCCTTGCTACCGGAACAAAGTTCGTTCTTTTCTATTATTCAAGTTACTGGTATTTAAGTATTTGACAGAGTATGGAGCTCATCGAGTTTGTTAATTTAAACATCGGGATTGGCGGATCTTCGTTTCTTCGTTCATTCGACTGCCGAGCGCCACGAACGTTTCTACCAGATATGTTACTGTTCGAAGGAATCATATCCCCAAATATCTGAAATAAATATGGATTTACCTTCGTTTGTATTTTTTTCCCCAACACAAGTTTTTTTGAATGAGATAAATACGCTTGTCTTTGATAAGGTTGTATGGTAAAGTTGTATATAATGTAGAAAAATCATAAGAACCTGGTTTAAACCTCCGCGGCCTATTTTGTAACTGACCGTTCCAAGGCGGTAAACCTATTGTCAACCCATCTTGTGTTTGTGATGTCTTATATGGCCTTTTATTAATCTTTAAATCTGTTCTTTGTTTCTGTGAGTGTTTGTGGTTGACTGTCGTCCTTGAATGCTGATTTTTCTGTTCGTTTTTTTATCTTTATTTATGTGAAGTGGTAGACACACTTATTAAACTTAACTCAGAAGCTCTTACACACGTGCATGTCCCTACATGATTTGAACTTTTACTAGAAACTTTGATACTTCCATATATGTTAAGTACATTTTAGATTTGGTTTAATCTACAGAACATTTAATACAATATGTTCCATGAATAAATGTGTTCTATGAACAGTTATAGTGTAAATTGCGATCAATAGTAACCAATTAATGACTACATGACCACCGACTTGGAACGGTAAGTGGCAACAACTTCTTAGGTGTAAATAAAATGAAATGAATACAAACTACCATTCAATTGGGTGCCACTTAAACATTGAGTTTGATCCTTCATAATTATTGAAATAAGTTACATTAAATAAAACTGTGATGAGTTAATTGACTTATTATCATACTGAACCGAGTCCTACAGGTTAGTTACTAGTCAATTATATTCGGATTAATCCTGGAACAAGATTCAATAGTTTTCCGTAAATCAAGTTTTTGTTTCAGCTGAAGAGCAGTTATGGGATGAGTGGGTTTAACGGTGAGTGGTATCGATCATAGCCCATACCATTTCCGTTTAGATTGGTGTGCACAATTGCCGTTAAAACACCGGATTATAGAAATTGACGAGCATGTCTCGAATTATCCATGTACCTAAATGGTAGACAGTCGTTAGTACAGCTCACATAAACGTGGTCATACAATAAAGGACAGTGTTCTTTTTATTGAATGCTTTATAAAGTTAATGCAGAATAAACTATGTTTCAGGCAACCTCATTGGCTCATTATGGTGAACATTTTATTTTCATTTTAACACTACTTCTAAAATTCTTGACCGATTAAATCGACTCATTTTCTTACATAAATTATTTCTAATCCAATGACATATCATAAACCAAGTTGTTTTTAAAATAAAATGGCGGGGATATCTTTATTTACACTGTCCCGTTTATTGGGATGACAATCGGGTAAGAGAGGTTTGGTGCACCCTAGAACCTGGTTTACTGAAACCCCCAGCGGCCTTCTTGCCCCCGAGTGTCCCAAGGCGATAGCCTTGTTGTCAACACTTTTGTGTTTGTGATATCTTATTTTGCTTTTTTTATTTATCTTTAAAGTTGATATTTGTTTCTGTGTGTGTTTTAGTGGTTGACTCTCGTCCTTAAGTGCTGTATTTCCTGTTCGATTTGTATATGTACGTTTAATGATACACTACGTAATTATTCGGTATCGTATCACGGAAGTACAGATTTAATGACACTAAAGTGATGCAGAACAGTCAGAGTCTTACCGTTTGCAATTACGTTCGCCTTTTATGGTTGCTGTTATATATGTTATGTTACATAAAATGATCAAATGTAATATACAAACTGGATTAAGATATCGAACAGAAACAAACACGAACATGTGTTTGTTTATGTTGGATAAAGGGTGTAATTTGAAAACTGGAATCATTGGAACGAACAAAAACAAGAGAAAAAAGAAACATACTCGGTTTATATATAAACAAAAATTAAGATTAAAGAATTGTTGAAGGTAAACATTTTCTAGTGATCTAAATAACCTACAATCATCAGTAATAAATCGGTAATAAAAAACGCGAGATATCTACAAAAAAATATCCTTTAAAGGGACACATGGCAATCTTGAGTTTTATTTTAAAATTAAAATTTGCTCCTAAATTTAGTTATCCTGCATCATTTTGACTTTAAAACTGCTTGCATATAATTAAATAAAAAATTGAGATTTCAGTTTTCTTCACTATTTTACCACATTCTTAAATATATCATTGGTGCAATCTTATACAAGTTAGTAATATGCAAACATAATTTGCTTTGAACAATTACTATTAATGATTGAACAAATGCAAGTTAGAGAAAAACTAACGGGACGCCGTGAGTTTTTAAAAAAGTCAAGATTGCCGTGTGTCCCTTTAAAGTGAAGTTTTTGCTCACTGTGTTGCCAATATATTGCTCAAAATGAAAATTGAATGACAAAGCACAAACACTTGTTACATGATATACTGAGTAGACATATTTGTTTTCAGAAATGACACTAATTTGCAATTCGCTATATAACAGATGAAGTGTTATATTCACATTAAGTCTCCGCAATTCAGACAATTAAAGGAACACACGGCAATCTTGAAGTTTATATCAAGCATTTAAGGTATCTTGAATTGTTCTCAATTATTTAACAAATCGGTCTATCTTCCGAGCACGTTATGAGGTCTTCAAAATCAAGATTGCTGCCATGTGTCCCTTTTACATACGCATTATTACGTTTTCGTTCGATTATTATTTTAAAGAAACTAACCCGCCAAATAAATGCATAAATTACACTACAAAATCGTGTATCAAACTCAATCAAAGTGTTCAGATCATGATATGAATAGCGAGCTCAACTCATTAACAAAAACACTGGAATGCAAATAAAAACGTTGTTCAATCATCGGCACATTATGGCTATTAGAACCACCTCAGAGAGAGGCGAAGAATAAAAAATAATCATCAGACTCTGCCCTCCTCTTACTGTCAGAAAGATTGTAATAATTATTTAACATGCAGACAGGATAGCCTTTGGTAGTTTGGACATTTTATTTACCATCCCCATCAGACGGACAAAGCCAAGGGAAAATGTATTGCGCAAGATGCTTGACCTTGAACGTAATTGATGTTCTCGCCCAATATATTAATGATACGTAACAGTTTCATCTCATTATCTGAAATTGTAGGACAGCTTATTGGAATGAAAACCAAAAGTACATTCATCAGTATTCACACTGACCTTGAACATGTAAACATGACTTTTATGTGCAACACACTGTCTATTGAAAACACATAGGCAAATTAGGTTGCATCTCATTATTTTAAGAGCTAATTATGATCTATGAAGTTCCTAGGTCTTTACTCGAAAGAAGAAGAAGGGGTTAGGAGTATGACTGGACATGAAAACTGCATGACCTTGAATAAAGGACCCATAGATGTGTATGCTACTTACCACATGGACCGGAAAAGATCATATTTCTTAAGGGCAACTGAAATAAAACTTAAACCGTTTTTGTTTGTTTGGCGTGTAACGTCATTTTCCAGCACACTTTAGGCTATGTATGACGATTAACATGTTTTAGTGATGGAAGCAGACCACTCACTTATTCCTGGTTAGAAGATGTAAAGCACATACTGTATACTTCCCGTCGTCCATAATAATCGACACATAAGTCGAGCTCACAGTGGGATTCGAACCCGCAGCGTTGAGATGGTTTCCAATGCAGCGCCTTCAACCTCTCAACCACGGATGCGCTACAAAATATCAAATCATGTATGGGTAACGTACTTGAACTCACTCACTTCTCATCAATGTCACTAGACGAATGCAGCTCGGGTTCACTTCCCCGTCTCTGCATTGTACGCGAAAAATGTAACTTTCCTTGTATATATAAAAAAGGAGTTTATTTTGTACTATTTTGAGATGGTGGTAACCCGACTGATTCTTGAATAAGTAGCTTGTATGCTTTGTTTTTGCTTGTGGAATGTCATAACTTAATATCAATTACTATATAACTGATCATTGGCCACAATTGATTGTTTGGTACATCACTTATTCCCACTTTTGTATCCATCAAACACAGATAACTGCGCCTCATTAATGGTACATGTACATCCGGTCCTTTTTAGTTCGGTTGCAAGTTCAAGCCATCCGTTGCAGGTTATTAATGCTGAATTCTACTATTAAAGCAAAACGCAGTCATAAACAACCACAAACAATGGAAGACTGACGCATACTATATTCTTTTCTTGAACATTCTTGAACATTCAGGACATCTAAGGGTGCAGCTTAATTAAGACAGAAATGGCACTGAAAAATATGAAATATATTAAAAACAACAACAAAATCACCACATATTTTCAAAACACAGTTTTATAACCGATTCAGCAAACGCTATTGATAGCATTTGTCTAAAACGTCTAAATTTCTGAAACGGTTGTGACACAGCTTGGTAGCCTTTGACTCTAGATCTTACTTGCACCACAGAGTGTTACAATGTGCCCATGGGAACGCGTTTACTTTCTTAGCTTTGTCTTTTTAATGTGAACATAAACTGTTTGAATGTTGTGTTACATTTACGTCATCATTAGCACATGTTAGGCTATATATGACGTTTTTTTTGTGGTAGAAGCAGATCCATTTTTTTCTTGGGTAGAACCAGTACTGAATGCCTCCAGCCGTCCATGATTATTGACACTTTCTCACTTGACAAGTCAAACTTACAATGGGATACAAACCTGTAGTTTTGAGAGACGAGAAAGTGTTAGACACAGCCTCTTTACTATCCCGGCCAAGGATGCGCCGGATATAAAGTGGGCAGTCCCTGGTATTGAAGGTTATATGATTCCTATATATCCTACTCCTCTGTCTGGGACGGCTCTAAATAACGTTAGATAATGTGTTGATACACCATTATAAAATATATGTTCAAGAAGCTACTGCCTAACACTGCAAAAAGGAAAATATTCCCTGGCAGCGGGATGTTAACAAGCATATACTGGAGTCAGGCAAATGAAAAACTAGATTAATCCACTGAAGAATAGATTTGTTAAGGATTTAATTCAATATTTAGATCTTTCTACAGGCTATGCAAACACATTAGGCTACTTTAAAGTGTGTGAAGTCCGAGACACTTCTCCCTAAATGTAAACTAGCTTATGTTTTCATAACCCGTACAAATATAGAAATATTGAATTTAATCGTTTTATGTACTTGGTAATAGTGACGTTGCCAACCTTGCATGCTTTTTTATAGCAACTACGACAGCTCTCAAGTTAATCAAACGAATAAACTATACCTTGTTTGCTTTAGCTCTGCCCAAAAACGTAAAAGTCTTTTTTTACTGGGAATTGAAATGCAGCACATAAACCTGTTTCATTTAAGGTCAAGGCAATATAAATATAACTATAGGGGTTTGAACGTCGGTAGTGATTGGCAACTTTACCATAAATAGCTTCATGATAAAGTTTCCATTCACTTTGCGTTTATGGTAAATTTGCCAACCACTACCGTCGTTAAACCCCAGGAATACCGCAAATTAGTGAATCAATACTTAAATTCACATTATTTACCTATTGTTATAATATCAATAATAATGTGCCTTGGGAGGTTGGTAATGATAAAATCATAAATAGTGCAAGAAAGATAAAATGTCATCAGTGTATTTAGTTTAGACCACAGAATAGCCATTTGCTATTCAGGCACACCAGCTCCAATTCCAAATTAGACGCGTATATAATTTTTTCAAAATTATGCTAAAAAGCTGCAAAAATGAGGTATCAAGATCCAAATTATATCATTCATCTGCCAATGCTGACTTGTCTCCTGAATAGTAACTGGCAGATGAATGATACAAACTCAACAGTAATTTTAATGAAATGTTAATTACAACAAACTTGCCATGCTCCCAAACCTTTTATACACCCGATATAAAGTCATCTCATCATATGCATCAGTACAAATAACATTATTAAGCTTCTTGAACAACCTGAGAACGTTTGACGTCATACAGCGCAAGCTATATGACGTACGCCATTACTTAATTGTTTGTCACCTGATACTAGTGTATTTAAGCATATTGAACCGCGCAGAACTTTGCATATCGGGGCGCCCAATGGAAAACCCTGTAAACATAGCAGCCTGATTACCTTGACCTCCGAGATAATATATAGTGCCCCCACAATAGCATAAACAATGGGGTTATAGTTGTGTTATAATCGAATAGAATCGTTCCGATGTAAGTAATTAAATCACTTCGCGACCATCCAAATTCCTAACTGTATAGTATTCACCGATAAAACACAGGTACATATTTATTATATTTTATTTTCCCGTAGTGAAATACCAATATTTGGATCTACTACGTATTCATCCGATACAGATCAGTTTATTTCTTAATTAAGGGGTTGGGGTGGGGTCGGGGAGGGAGGGGGTGGAGTGGGAGCCAAAACATACTCTGCCGACCAGGCCCCTTTTAACATACTCTGATCACTCCCTCTCCCCCCAACCCCCACCCCTCACTCAGATTATAGGGCCCCCACCCCACCCCTGTTCCAACGCCAAACCATTTTTCAGAACTTAATAAAAATAATTGAATCTTTAAGCAGCGTTCAACATCTGAGTTCTAAATAAAAACGCGCACATTACTTGGAAACTTGACTACAGCAGTCTGCACTGCAGTGGTTAATATATCCCCACCAACCGACTTTGCCGTAACATCTATCTGTATCACTAAAGTGTGATGCGTTTTCACTTAAACATTGTATTTTTAGATGATCGATACTGCATTAGCTTTTAAAGATTAGGTAGAAATACCGTTACCTTGACTCTCAGCTGGTAATAATCACCATTATTTTATAAATTGTCAGACAGTTTACCAAAAGACGTCACATTAACAATGAAGTCTGGTAACCGGCCAACCTGAATGGACTAGATCCAACGCGAATAGAGATGGGCCGGATACCAAACAGAGATGGGAGTTAACTGCGTTTGGAAGGAATATAGCCATGACCTCCCCTCAACAAGGGAGTTAACTGTGTTTTGACTTTTTTACCACGTTTTTTTCCCCCGTAGTATTTGGTACTCGCGTTACCGTAGAGCTCGACTGCGCGCGCGTCGCGAGCTCAGCTCGCTATAATAATGTATATGTACCGATTAAAAGTATATGTTTCTATAATATTGGAGTCTTAATCATAACCAGGGTTCCAGTTATCACATATGCATTTAATGTATAGCCTGAATACCTAAAAGTACAACTCAAATAATAACAATTACTACACGTTTACAACATTCTAACTAATTCAGAACTTGACGCGGTATAAATAAAAGAATATCACAGCTATAAATATATTATTTTGGGCGAACTATGAGATAGTCACAAGCAAAATGGTAGTATAGAAAGCAAGACGAAGCACGTTGTTAGGATTTTGCGGATTAATTTATCGTACATCTATAATTCGCGCAACGCAGGAAATTGCTCACATACCGCTCTATGACACTCATGCTAGGTACAATACAATGTGCATTATTATATAACGACATGGACATCACCGTACAGGACATGTTACATCTACAAAACTTACACAGACGATACAACATTTCAACTAAATATAAACACTGGTTTACATTTATTTACGGGTTCTGAAAATAACTTTAATTGAATTTGCGTGAAATGAATTATGAGTTGGTAAATCTTCGTAATAATTCCAAGTTTTGGGTGTGTTGCCTGGTTAAAGCCGTTTATTTTGTGGCTATAGAAAAGAGTATGAGAGTGGACCTTTGGAAACGGCCGAACACGACACATGCGAAATAATGCAGTCTCGGTTTGATTGAGACTGTTCATGAACGCTACCGCTCACGCCCTCTAGCTCCGGGTTGAGCAGAACTTAATATTCATAAAATCAATATAGTTTGGATTCTCAGAACTTGTAAGATACACATATATCACGTCGGTGGTAGGTTAAGAAACAGTGTACATACATATGTGGAAAATGTGCCTGGTGTCTGCGCGATAGGGACTTTGACGCCTTTATTTCCTCTCCTTAATGGGTTCTGTACGTAATGAAGTACTTTTTACATCACCTACAAACATTTCTAGCACCATTACATCATTCTAGCACCATGAAGCACAATAATACATGTATTATTCAACGAGTGTGTTCGTTTATCAGGAATAAATTCACTCGGACTGGAGGTTTGTGCTTGTTATATACACGTATCTTTTTTTGTTAATTTGTTTTTGGTTTTTCATAAAATCCAACCCGCTGAACAATCTATTTTAAAAAAGTACAGAATTGATATTGGGTGGAAAAATCAATGAGATTGAAAACAGTCTTCACGTGAGCTATCACATTCAACGGTAAAGTTTTAATTTTTAAAACCTTTGTACTCTCGATGATTAATTTTGAAATGGAAATGCGTGGTATTACCGATAAATACATTAAAGAATTAAAAGCAAAAATTACTGACTTTTTTTGGAAAGGAAAAAGGGCATTAGTTACGAAAATACGCATTCGAAAAATGCGGTCCTGACATTATCGATATTGAAAAAGTAAATTGGTGTATGAAAATTTAAACTGCATATACAATAATTAATTCTTGCTATTTTACATGGCTAGATGTTAAAAACGAGTACGATAATGGACCTTTGGAAACGGCCGAGCACAACACATACGAAACATTGCATTCTCGGTTTGATTAACAATGTTCATGAGCGGTAGTGAAATATGTTAGCTACCGCTCACGCCCTCTAGCCACGGGTTAACTCCAAACTCCAGGACAACAAAGCGTTGGTTTTAATTCGATCTCACAGACAAATAATGTTAGCAACTGAATTGCTCTGATAGTTCATATAAGAGTTGTGTTACTTCCTCATTGCCTATACCTGTTAATGCCACCCGAAGCTCAAAACTCAAATGTCATTAATGAGGAATCTCACATCAACTTTTCCCACGGGAACACATTCATCCTACTCCGATGAATATGTTTTACAGGAAAGCACTTACCAGAAAGGAAATGATACACGGAACCTTCTTCATGAATAATATACAACATATAACACGACCGTTCTGATTGCAGGGAATGGAATGATATAATTGAATATTACATTTGCAAATACAGACAATGCTATCGCTTTATCATTACGTGATCCGCGTATTAACTTTCATACCCCATCCAACATCTCTCCTAGAGGCGAAAACGGGGTTGGCTGGGTAAGAAATAAAACCTTAATATTAGCTTGAACATTTGCATATTGTAAAATTAAAATATTTTATAGGTAATTTGTCAGGTATAGAACCACCGTTTCTCGACAAGTTGTTGGTATCCCTATGGGTACGAACTGCGCACTACTTGTCGCAGATGTTATTGAAGCCTTTAATGACACCTCTAGGTATCTGGATGACATATTGAACATTGACAACCCTTTCTTTCCAACTATGGTTAATAATATTTATCCTAAAGAACGTCACCTTAACAAAGCTAATATATCTGATAATAACGCTTGTTGTCTTGATTTAGATCTCTCGATTGAAAATGGTAAAAAATTAGCAAAATCTATGACAAGAGAGATTCTTTTAATTTTGACATTGTTAATTATCCCCACTTGGATGGGGATGTTCCCCGAGCAACTTCTTATGGGGTGTATGTATCTCAATGTATTCGTTTTTCAAGAGCTTGTACTCGAGTTGAGGACTTTAATATTCGTAATCTTTGTATAACTAAAAAGCTACTCAAGCAGGGTTACCGTTACCATAAACTTCGTAAAACCTTTGCAAAATGTTACTATCGTAACCCTGATCTTCTTTCCAAATATAAAAGTAATTTAAGGACTTTTCTGCGACAAGGACTATCAGAACCCAATTTCTATGGTGATGTGTTTTATAAACTTCGTAAGATTCTTGGTCATGATCACTTTCATACTATCTTTGTTAAACTTGTTACAAAGTTTATCAAAAGAGGTTATGACCCTATCATTTTGCAACGTACTGCATGCTTGGTGGTGGACCCTTTTACAGTTCGCCACTATGCTTTCCTCTTTAATTGTACGATGACTGGACAGGCTGTGGACCCTATGATGACGCCTACATAAAGCCCATTTTGACGGTGGCGTTTGATGTTTGTCTATGATCTTTCTTGTCTTGCTCTTAATGGTTTATTCTCTTGTTGCTCTGGCTTCTGCCAAGTTATTGAGTACCTTTATTGTGGCTTTCTAGGCTATTGTATTTTGTATTATATTTACACGAGCATATTTATGTTTTACTTATATTGCCTATTGATGCTGCCTTGTTGGTTGGAGATTAGATCATTGCGGGAATTTCTGTATTTACACTGTCCTGTTTTAATGTGGTGACACTATGGTAAGTGTGAGGTTTGGTGCACCCTAGAACCTGTTTAAAGCACCCCAGTGGCCTACTTTGTCACTGACCGTTCCAAGGCGGTAGCCCTATTGTCAACCCTTTTGTGTTTGTGATGTGATGGCTTTTATTATTACTTTTGCCTTCTTGTTTGTCTGTTTGCTATGTTTGTTTCTGTGTTTTGTGGTTGACTGTCTTCCTTGAATGCTACATTCCCTGTCCGATCTTTTTTTATATTTCTTAGGGTATGACTTCAGCATATAACGACGGCATACAAGAGGAACATTATCTTTGGCTCCGCACCCAGGGGCCCTGCGGGGATGGTAGGGGGGTGAGTCATAAGGTCAATTACACTAAAAAATCAATTACACAGACGTCACGTCATAAGTTGGAGCTAGTTTCCGTCACGCCAACATAACGTCGTTTTTTTACGTTTGACGCTGCAAAATAACGTCAAGATATAAAAGTCTGCCGTGGTTTATATCAGGTTAATCATTACATTGTATGTTTCGGTATATGTTTTTCTAACTTAGAAAAAAAAGCAACATTATTTTCCACAAACTTTCCTTCTAATTTCACACGTAAGTATTGCCCGGACAATTTAGCCTGTGCCTGACCTTTACATAAGGATATGTAAGGCGTAACCCGGGAGAGATACCCTCGGTGCTATGAAAGCGGTAAAGGCCGAAATCAATCACCCCGTCTCCGACGCAGCTCATGATTAGGATCTACACTGTTTGATAAAAAAGACAAACAGCCGTTAAAGTTAATGAAATTATGCAAAGATTAGTAAGATCATGTTAATTTGTCCGGGTAAGAGACACCTGGTTCTATTCAAATATCACGATCGTCTAGTACTTCTAAAATTTGTAGGTGGTCATCCTCAGATATTGTCAATTTCGTATGTGGTTTGGAGCTGACTTCTAGAATATATATTACTGATAGCGCTGGAACAAGTGCTGTGTGTTTATTTAAAAGTGTGTTTTTCAGGGGTAGTTTGGGGAATTTTTGGTAATATTTCCCGCTTATAACAGACGTTCCTGCATTCCAAGTCGTTCCCCAAGCGTCCGTCTCATCATTTTTCAGCACATATGTTTTGGAATCCGCTCGAACTAAATAATAATCATAATCAGGATCGTCACACAATACGGCAAAAACAGTTCCCTTGTTTACTAAATCAGAGATTGGAACAGTCACCTCAGGGCAAATATCATTTTGGCCGTCCGATGATTTTGCTGTTTTAGATACGATTGTCTGTGCTGTACCAATTATGTCCACGTTGTTAACCTATAACACAAGTATCACAGTCGTAACAGGAGAGAATTCTAGTGTGAAGAATTTTGTCTTGGTCGTTGTGAACGATAACTTGGTGCGTAGATCGTATTCCTTTTATTGGCTTGTAAAACCTGTTTATTTCTCGGTCAATTTGGTCACAGTACTTGAAAATTCTTTTTTGGCATTTGTTGGATTTTGTTTCTTGCAGTGTACTACTGGCAAAGTTATAGAAATCTTTTGCGTTTTGTATTACAGTCCTTCCTCTCAAGATTGCCAAGTCCGCTTGTCGCTTTATAAACCCCCCAGCAGCGTCTTGGGGACCCTTTGCATGGCTTGTTTCATAAAAATTGCGGATAATGGTTTTGTATCCAAACTCGCGCACTGATGTACACAGATCGCCATAACAGTTTCTACTCTTATACTGCGCTGCACAGCCGTCACAAAATTCATGCATTACTTCAACGCTGTAAGATATTGACCGAAGATACTCTGCAACTTCTTTCTGTACTCGATGTGTGAAATAATGGTCATGTTGCTCGTCTGGAGAAATAGCAAAGAACTGTTCAGTGACTATCTCAGGTGTTTCTGCTGTACTAGTTACCCCATCAACTTCTAAAATAGCATGCCGATATAACAAAGTGACATGCAATGAAACTTCCGTCTTTTGAAAATAGCTCGACTGTATCTCTACCTTTTCGTTACATTGATAGTTTTCCGAGTAATCATGTATTGTAATGCAGTGATTTGCGGGGAGAGTCTCTAACAAGTTTGATAATTGCTGGTGTTGCCATTTTGCTCTAAACTGGTGTGCTGGAAATGTTTTTAGTAGTTTTATCATATGCTGAAACAAAACTCCAGGTTTTGTACTTCGTTTTGTAAGTAACAATTTACGAGTTGTCCCGCGCTTGGTTTTAACCTCTTTGTACTCAAAGGCTTCCCAGGTGACATCAGGCGCGGTCTCGTCAGTTGACAACTCCTGTTCATGAAACATAGTGTCCCGAATGCCACAGTTTTTACATTGTCGCTCAAGACAAATTTTACAGAAGAGTCCATCTTTGTCTGGTTTACACAATGTGTCCTTACACATATCATACATATATTCATACATCCTACATTTGTCACTTTTCACATGCTTCTTTCTGAAATCCATACAAGATTTGAATAAAGACTTCATTTCAAGATGATATCTGCAACAGCAAGTAACACGATCCTTAGCCCTAGCTTCGCGAACGAAGTAAGGTTTACACCTTTCAAATGTTCTTTGAGAAACACGAATATCTGGATATTTCTCCTTAAAATCAACGTATGCTTCAGTATGAGTTTTACGCAAGATGTAAACTGGGTGACTGGAATAACACTTTACGCCAATACGTACGCGTTTTACATCATTTTTGTTTCCGGTTGGGTGAGAAATGTCTGGGGAATACCAGAAATCATACATAAGTTTTTTATCGTAATCGCTTAAACTAGTCTTTCTCAATTTTCGTTTGGTGTAGTTGAAACACGATGACTCAGAATGAGACACTTGTGTGTGGATTCGGTGCCCTTTGGAAATGGTTCTAGCAGGTAATCCAAGTTTCTCCGCCAGTTTTAGCTTATACCTCTGTTTTTTCACAGAGTCGCCGCATACAGACGACATAATGGCATTAACCTCTGTTCGGAATTCGTCCGATCTCTTTCTTTTCTTTTTCGATAGGGAATCTCGTAGATCCATTATCACTGCATCCGTCAACTTCCGGTCATCGATGTCGTCAGGTGATGATACAATGTTCGACTTTATCAGAGACTGAACAGTTGGCGATTTGGAGCACTTGAGATATGCGGCAATGGTAGCGGCTCTTTTTGTTGGTGTTGAAGGGAGAGACTGTTTAAACCTTCTTAGAGATCTTAATTTGTTTTGTCTATTTGGAAAATTTGCGATGTCTATAGAAGTACTTGTAGTGTTGGATTCCGCCTTTTTCAAACGCCAACGGCGTTGATATTCTGTAGCCTTTCTTGTTTTATCTTGTTTTGCAGAAGTTTTAAGTTGTCTAGATGTGCGTTTCCTCAGCGCTTCTTTCGAATTTGAGTATTCTGAAAAGAAATTGAACTTCGATAAGTATTGAACGGCAACAAGACCGTATTGCTATCCTTTGAAAGGCCGAATGTTGTCGTCTGTAAGATTTTCGTACCCAAGCTTGTCTTCTGCTCTAATTTAACAACTCTTTATTACACTTTCTTCTGCAGAATGTTTAATTTCTGGGTATCAACAGCTTGGATCCTGATAAGACGCTGAGTTACTCGACATCTGATCGGGATCGAGGTTGTTTGCAAAAGTTACTTCGATTACGTTACTTACGATCCAGCCCTCCAAAGAATACCAGACGCAAAAACACAGATACGCTTAACACGCTGCAAACAGTGTAGATCTAAGATCAGCTACTGCGTTCTCTGACGCGGCGTATATGGAGAACTGTTTCTCATCATGATCTACATCATTATGAATTTGTTGCCGCAAATGACAAATTATGCAGACGCTTATCAGACTGCGTTCACGACGATTTCGACAAACGATAAGCCGTGGTCACGATATTACTAAATCTCGCCAGTTGACAATTCCGTTTGTTAATCCATTTAATCCTACGGTCCCGTAAACAGGACTAAGACAAACAGTGCAGACACAGATCAGAGCTACTTCAGTAGCTCTCTGATCTTCAGGAGCTCTCTGATCTGGGTCTGCAAGGTATGCTAAATCAATAAATAATCAGTTGTATACCAGTTTAAATACATTTGCTGAAAATCCCACTTAATGCAAAATGTGTTCCAACAATGATTTGTGCGAGTTTATATGAAAAACATGGGGGCAAATGGGTTAAACAATATTTTGCTAGAATAGTAATTTATGTTGCATCATGTAAATAACAAGACTCCGGGTTTTTCTAATCCTCAACAACATTTAACGAAATACCGGTAACTAAGTCGTGGCCACGAGATATATAGCAAGAGTGTTCCGACAGACAGAGAGAAAAAGACAGACATACAGACGGACAGACGGACAGACGGGCGGACGGACAGACAGACGGACGGGCGTCTGTGCGGACGGACGAACAGACCGACGGACGGACGGACGGACAGACACCTGACAAATTGACCGCTATGTGTCCTCCTGTGATATCAGGTGATACAAAACTGATAAGTATAAAGTTTACCTTTCCCTTTCCGTCCATTCTTTTTGAACCACTCTGCCTTTTGTCGTCGTCTCTTTTCCTTCTTCTCGTCAATTAGACGTTTTATCCTTTCATTTTCGGACTTATTTGCTGCAATAATAAATAGATTTACATGTACAATGTTATTTTGTAGATCTATTAGGGTTGGTATAAAATGGAAACACTCGATATTTTATACGCAGATATTTGCGTTAGATCTCTAGCGCATTTTTGCTAACTGTGTAGATATAAGTCAGACTCTGGATGTGATACGCGGGATTTGATCAGATTCTGCATTGTCTGACGATCATTATAGTTTATCAGTGTCTTATCAGGAACCGATACAAACAGTGTGTACCAAGATCTTACGGCGAGGTAGCTAATGTGGGTCTACACTAGTTGCAATTTTTACATTCTCAATCAGTGACGTTAACGTCATCGTTTGCGCCCTGTGGGACATTTTGCTAGACATCGTAAAATGTTTATAACTATGTAATAATTTGAGCAATTTCTATACAGACTACATTTTTCGACTCATGAGAAAAGATACATTTTAATTCTGTAATCGAAAACAAGGCATAAATCTCAAACATAATTACAACGAACCACAACAATAAATTTCAGTTTTTTTCACCTTTACTCAAAAGTACGGAGCTGTTTACGGACATATTGCTAGACATCGCAAATCAACAGTATATGCCCATATGTAAAGAAAAGCTATAAAAAATACATATATTCCGAATTCGCATGAAAGAAACATTTTTGTGCACAAATATTGTGAAAAAACGTTATGATCTAACATATTCAGAAAATATTGAATGATCTTACCCATTCCGTGGTTCGTCGATTTTCTTCAATCTCTACACGAGTTTGATATTGTTAAAAATCGATTTTTCCGATATTTCGTTTGATAAATTTTGTTTTCCGGAAATGACGTCGAAAGAACGTTACTGACGTCAGCCGCACGGATAAATTGGGCATTGTTTGGCGCGTTTTCGATGTTAAGCAAGCAATTTTGCAGCAAAACTGTGTAAGTCGGTGTGACATCTCTACAACGAAATATGCGTTTATCAAAATTATTTCGAGCCATTAAAATCTTCAACTGGTGCGTATAAAATAATAAAACCTACATAGTGCATTAGAGGACTTTTTCTTCTTTCTAATGGTGTATAACATGTCATAATTTCTATGAAAACACTCGGCAGCTGTGCGATGTAAAATGAAAAGGTATCATGAAAATGAAAATAGCTCCAACTTATGACGTGATGTCACTGTCATTTTTCCATATTTATGCACACTTGGTGTATGTAACTGTCTAAGAGAGATAAACAACAGATGAAACGATTTTATTATTTCGAACTCGGACGTCTGCCCCGGGGCCAGGATGGGTGGGTGGGGTGTTTGTGGGAGGGGGTATCTGGCTGATTTTTTATTTTTTATTTATTTTTTGTATTTATGTCTCAAATGAAACATTATGACGATGACTCTGCACCCAGGGGCCCTCAGGTGGTCAAAAGTTCAATTATAAAAACAATTCAATAGCATTGTATTTTTTTTCCATATTTTTGCAGATAACTTTGCGGTGGATGTAATTGTCTATGAAAGATAAACAACATATTGAACGATTTATTATTTCGAACTCGGACGTCTGCTTTTTTTTAATTATATTTCAAATGAAACATTATGATGATGAGATTAAACTGTATGCATTTGTTTCCTCCAACTGTATCGGTGGGGGCCTGGGGGAAGGGACATCAAATACACTAATAATTCAATCACAGTGTTATTTTTCCATACTTTTGCACATTAGTTGGTATAATAGTCATCTCTGAAAGAGATGCACAGCATGTCAAATGAGTTATTATTTAAAACTAAAACTAAGGTAGTCTTCCCTGGGGGTGGGGTGGGGAGGTGGGGGGTTGGAGGAGGTGGGTGGAGGGCCGAGGGTATCATGAGGTCAAATTTGCTTTTAAATTATGTCTCAAACAAACATTTTGATGAAGGAATTACAGTGTATATTAATATGTTGTTCTTCTATATGTGAGTGTGTGTGTGGTGGTGGATGGGGGTGGCCTGTGTGAAGAAAACGTGGGTATTTGCGATGGCGCGCCGTCGAATTCTAGTTCTAGTTCTTGTTAATAACAACCCTGCGTGTGTGAACGTGGGAACGTGGATCCACCATAAACGGAGTGTCTTCTACAGAATTGTCAGCGAATCTGAAGTTGTAAATGGGAGAAGTTTGTAAAATTGTATCTCCATGTAAATGGAGAATACGACTGGAGAGTTAATTTCTGCTTGACACAACATAACCGTTCTTGTATTGGTACGCCATAAAATTCAAGGCAGTTACTAATATCATTTAAAGTTAATACACTTAAGCAATATATTTGTACGCATAAATATACATAATGTGGAATGTGCGCAGAATATGCTCATTTTGCGATTTGGATTTATTTGTAGATATTTCTCAATATGCCATATAATGATAAAGAGCTGGTCGAAGTATTCATTCCACGATTACAAAATCTATGTATGTTTTTTTTGCAATTTAATTGGCCATAGCTTCCTTATTTTGATGATTATATTACCCTTGTCTACGTTCTGAAGAGCTGTTTAAATATAACTAGAAACTAGTGCAAACGGCATTTTTAACGGTTTTTATCCGATCAGGTCTTGCATTAAGGCTCGATTTGATTTTTCAAGTTTGGATCCTTGAAATAAATAAAGAATTTTTAGCCGAATAAATGAAGAAAAAGAAGTTGCTGATTTGATAAAGTTGTAAACCACGTCAACATAATACAGCGGAAATCTTAAACTTAAACGCATTGCTTTAACCCGTTTAACACTTGTGCAATATTTGAACACTTATACTGAAAACTTTGACATTTACCAGAAACAGAGAATATATGTCAGTGACATTGACTATCAAGTTTTTTTCTGCGAGGCTTAGGCAAATGAATCGCGAGGCTATATCCAGTTATTTTGTGTGTTCATGCTGAGACTAAACATCTTGAATGTAAAAGTGTCTGACACAGTATCATTTTTATCATGCAGATACATATACTCAGCAGTTTGTTTTTGTAGGTTTTATACTATTTATCTATTAATCATAAAATTAAGCTAGACTTGGTCGCCGCCATATGACTTGTTTATAACATGTTTTCTCGTCAGATAACGTTACGTACAATAAACGCCGAGGAGTTCCGCATAGATTTTGTTTTCAGTCAATGCCTAAGTAAGCACATGTAATAAGGTCAGCCTTGTATCAGGCATACCTTATCTACCTGCGTGATAAATAGAGAATTCTAGGTACATGCATTTTACTATCAAGTTGATTAGGCGAGGCTTTAAAAAATGTTAAACTACCAGCGGCTTTTTTTGCCATTGACTGTTCCAAGGCGGTAGCCCTATTGTCAACCTTTTCGTGTTTGTGATGTCTTAGTTGGCCTTTTATTCAACTTTAAACGTGTTCTTTGTTTCTGTGCGTGTTTGTGGTTGACTGTCGTCCTTGAATGCTGCTTTTCCCGTTCGATTTTTATATCTATATTTGTAATAGTTTGACGTTCTGAATATGAAGCAAGAAACTTGAAACACGGTTAGCACACGCATCGCCAAGATTAAATAAACTGAAAAAGACATTTAACATATCACCTAGTAAAGTAAACCGAGCTAATGACTAGACATATAACTGCATGGCTTTACGACTGTCGTCTAACAGGAAATGTCAGGTTATTGAATGATAATTGGTTGTCAACACTATACTACTGTTTGTCAGGAAAAACCTAACATAGTTCTGGAGGTCAAAACTAATTTTGTAATTCCAGGAAAATATTGGCCACATGAGGTTTACAATTTTAGATGGAGAAGAAATATATACTTCATCAATTGTGTCCTAGCTTGTGCATTGTGTTATCGTTCTTATTGGCACTTATTAAGCCTGTAGTACATACTCTCACAATCATGTTGTTGTCAATTTCACACGCACGCTACTCTCCGGTGATAGAATAGAATTTAAAATGAGACAGATGTACAATTTGGACACAGAAGCACGGCATCAGTATTTGTTGTATTATTTATATTGACAATGTACATTTTAGGATCACTATTCCTTTTATATAGTAGAATATTTTAAAATAAATTACGATGTTTAGTACAGTATACCAACTCATCAATGCATTTAAAGAGAGAACAATGTTTATAAGTTTTAATTAATGTGTGTTGTTGCATCTTTTTAACATAAATGTAACAGGGTTAAGTGAATTGAAACACTTTTACATTGCAATGGACATTTTTCCTAATAGTAGGAAACTTTGTTAAAATAAATTATGATTTTCGAAAGTTTTAATTTTTAGAAACATCAATTTAATGTGCACACAGTCCCAAAATGCTAAACACTGTTTAGCTCGAAATAGGTCGAACAATATAAGTTGTGTCCCTTTATCAGATATCCTACTGATTACGTATTTAGCAATATAAAACTTAACGTAGAGCCATCTTATGGCACTTGTATGAACCTACCATTGTTGCAACATACGATCGATAAATGATACTCATTGTCTCTATACATCATTGCTGTGTATATCTCATAGTTGTCAATCAATATAATAAAATACTAAAGTAAAGCATACAATAACTATCGTCTGAAACTTTCATCATTTATAAACATAGATGGTGTATTTGTTTTTCCGATGACACTTCAAATGTTCATTAAACAAACGGAATGTGATAGATCGATTTTTATATGATTAGCAATTTTGCAAAACTGTAAATATAGATATAACAAATCGAGAAGGAAAAGCAGCACTAAAGGACGAGAGTCAACCACAACCGCTGGGGGTTTAAACCATGTTCTAGGATGCACCAAACCTCACACATAGCCTACTGTCAACCCAATAAAATGGGATTGTGTAAATAAAGAAATCCCCGCCATGAACTATTCTCTAACCAACAAGGCAGCATTAATATGCAACATAAGTAAAACACATGATGTTCGTGCATATATAAATACAAACACAATAGCCTAGAAAGCCATAAAGAAGGTACTCATTGACTTGGCAGAAGCCAGAGCAACAAGAGAATAAACTATTGAGGGCACGACAACACAATACTGCAGACACACATCAAACGTCATCGTCCTTTTGGGCTTTAGGTAGACGTCATCATAGTGTCCACAGCCTGTCCGGTCATCGCACAATTAAAGAGAAATGCATAGTGGCGAACTGTAAATGGGTCCACCACCAAGCATGCAGTGCGTTGCAAAATGATAGGGTCATAACCTCTTTTGATAAACCTTTTAGCAAGTTTAACAAAGATAGTATGAAAGTGATCATGACAAAGAATCTTACGAAATAAAGTCCTCAACTCCAGTGCATGCTCTAGAAAAACGAAAAAGTTGAGACACTAATCCTGGTTTAATCAGGGCTTTTATATTATACAAAAAAGGAAAGCAGAAATGCAACTCGGGAATTTCAGTTGTATTTCGTATGTGTAAAATGGTGCTGTGAATCGAATAGTACATGGCTGCCTTAGACTTCCATTTCGGAAAAACACTAACAAACTAAATATTTCCCTTCAAAGTTTTATTATCGATAGAATATACGTTTCGTTCCAGCATGTGAGCAAACATACACTTTTGCAATTTCTGTACATAAAATGCAAAAAAGTAGATGAACTGCAAGTGTGACCTTGACCTCTGAGGTAAGGACCTGGGTTTTGCGCTTGAAACATCGTCTTGTTATGGTGATCACTTGTGCCAAGTTAATTAAAAACATGCAGGGGTTTTGAAGGTACAGTCCGGACACGAACTGCAGACTGAGGGACCGACGGACGGACGGACGGAAATATGGAGCGATTACTATATGCCTCCGTGAGGTACGGACCTGGGTTTTGCGCGCGAAACTTCGTCTTGTTATGGTGATCACTTGTGCCAAGTTAATTAAAAATCCATGAAGGGGTTGTGAAGGTACAATCCGGACACGGACTGCCAACTGACGGACGGATGGACGGACGGACAGACAGATGGTGCGATTACTATATGCCCCCGAAACCGTTTTCGGGGGCATACATATCATAGGCTAGAAAACCAGAAAGAATATACTCAATGACTTGAGCAGAAACAAAAGCAACAAGAGAACAAACCATTGAGGGCACGACAAGATATGATTGCAGACAAACATCAATCGTCACCGTCCTCTTCGGCTTTAGGCAGACGTCATCATAGGGTCCACATCCTGTCCGGTCATTGCAAAATTAAAGAGGAAAGCATAGTGACGAACTGTAAATGGGTCCACCACCAAGCATGCAGTGCGTTGCAAAATGATAGGATAATAACCTCTTTTAACAAGTAGTTTACGTTGACTCTTAATCACTGTTTTGTAATAATCTCAACATAGATAACAAACTGCTAGGTTTTAAAGCGCTGAGATAATGCGTTTCTTACATCAAAGTAAATTTGCTAATTTAAATGCAAAACAAATATTTCTTAGCACAATCAATTTTTGCTTCGTTCTCTAGACCCTATATAACACATACTGACTACAAACCATTATAATTTCCCGAGGATTGTTACCGAGATTTTCTTTGTGCAAAGAAAATGCTGTATAAAAACCGACAGTAAACGACAAAACACACACGTTTTCTGGTAGGCGCATTCAAAACAATTAGTAAAATCGTGTTGTTACACAAATGAAAGATTGCCAAGTTGATGCTAATTCCATGAATATTTGTATGAAACACAAATTGGATTAGACAAAACAACACGTAATAACGATTAATGATTAATATAACCGCCTTACATTCCTGTCTGCATTGCAAACTTCACGCTTTATATCGGTATTAGTAATTGTAAATGACAAGCAATATATCAGTAAGTTTTTGATAATCTATGTGTGATACTTCTATAGCCTATTAATGCTGCCTTGTTTGTTATAACCTGGATATCTGTATTTACACTGTAGTTGCACTGTATTTGCACTGTATTTGCTCTGTCCCGTTATACTGGGATGACATTAGAGTATGATTGCGTTTTGCTGTACCTAGAACCTGGTTCAAATGATTTTTATCCACTGACTTTACCAAAGCGGTAGCCCTATTGATTGACTATGAAAGCAGCATTTCCTTATTGAGTTGTATGTCTAAGTATTTTAATACAGATGTAGAAACAATATAACGCCATAAAATACTGATGTAGAAACAATATAACGCCATACTGTACAAGCAGAAGCAAGAGAAAATGTATACTTTGTTCCTGTACACTGTACTGTATATAAGCATTGCAGATGAAAAATAATATACGTTATCCAAATAAATTTATTTCGTAAGAAAATCACTGCAGGATTGTACGCATCAAAGCGATTCAAGCTAACCTGTAGGCCTTATTGCCTACTGACCGTTCCTAGTCGGTAAACCTGTCTTCACGACCCTTTCTGTTGTATTTTGTCTTTTTTGTGTAATTAATTAAATATGGCTTCTTGTTTATAGTACAGTGCGGACCTACGATGCCATTGTGTTTGGATGCTGTGGTTCCAGCATTGCGGACCCTGTTTCGCATTTTCTCTGAAAATGTTATGGTATTTTGTTCTTATCCCTTTTCAAAAGTTAGAAGATGGACACATATTCTAAATACCTACACATTCACTTATGCTATTTATTATAGTTACCCTCCTTGAAATAAATATTACGAATATTTTCATTTACGAGGCCTGAGACACAGACAAAGTTATATGTATGGTACATCTATGGAACAGAGATGTAGGAAGTACAGACGATCAAGAAGTGACATACAAACTCAAATCTCACATAATCTCGAAAGATACAAGGTAAAACTGAAACATCTCTTTCTTCGTTTTCTCTTTTTTTATTTAAAAAGAATTAATATAACAGTTATACCAATGCAGACAGGATAATATTATATTTAGGTTGAGACAACTTCAAACTTGCTTCTGCGAACAATGACATATTCTATACAATTTCAATTAACATCAATATAGAGTATGAAAGGATACATTTGGAAATCGCCGAACAGGATAAGTAAAACAATAAATATTGCAGTCTTGGTTTGATAGAAACTCTTTTTTAACTGTAGGGAAAATTTCAAGCTACCGCGTGCACACCCTCTAGTCCGGGTTTGAGCAGAACTCAATATTTAAAATGTCAATAGTTCAAAATGTTGAACAAGCCCAAACATATGACAGTGAACGTGTAACCTTCAATGTGATATTTTCATACCGTATCATACCATGACCAGCGGCGTATGGTCTCAGTTGTTTTTAGCAAAATGCTTTGTCCTAAAACTGCGAAAACAATGGGCGAAATAAACAAAATGGAATTTATTTGGGAGAAGAGGTTATGAAGCTTGTGTATCAAACGCAACAGTCAGCAGACTAAATCAAAAAAGTAAACAACATATCCTACAGGTGATTAAGCAATACTCAGAACCCTTAATGTCTGGTGTAGTGGAAACAACTATTCGAAATTGAAGTAAGAACATAAAGTATTTGTGAATGTACCACCGATATGCAAATCTACAATAATGTTAGTAAGTATCTATTTTTTGTATTTAACGTATTCGACGATTTCCAGATTTCTCCTTTCATACCATATACATTCTTAAATAATATTAATGAACTTTTTATTAACAAACAACTACTTTGAAATTAAATTTATTTAATAAAATCATTGTCTTCCATATTAATAAAAAAAATTACGGACACGTGTCCATAGAAATGCCAATTTCCAAAGAGTTTCAAATCAAAGTGCATACGTGGAATTGTGAATATGTCTAATCTGAAAGCATAAGCTCTGGGTTCTTACGTCAATAATAATACATTAGTTTACATCCTACGCTCTAAAACTAAAATGTGCTCATATTGAGAACCTGAAATGCAAGAAATGCCTAGTCTAGATATATGATTTTGATTATTATAAACTATAATACTAATCTGTAATATTATTCATTGTCAACATTCAGATGAAGTTTATCTAAACCAACTTCAATTTTCTGCTTGATCCTTGACAGAACCTGGGGTATAAATAGTATGAAACAATGAAATCATTGGAAATCGCCGAACACGAAAACTACTAGTAGGACAAATGTTACCCATTACGTGGTCCGAGTATTAACTTTCATACCCCTTTTCCAAGAAGCGAAAACGGAGTTGGCTTGGTATGAAATGAACTCTCAGTTTCGGCTAAAAAAGTTTTCATATTTTAAAATTAAAACATTAAATATGTAATTTTAGACTGTTGATCACGTTTTTTTCAGTAAAACATGTTTTTAAACATGTTTTATTGTCGAAAGATCAGTTATACAATCCTGATAATTTAAGCTTCCCCATCGCTTAAAGGAATAACGGCAGGACCAGTAATTCGCCTCGTTTTGATTGAGTGAACGGTATTGAAAAATGCTTGCAACCGTTCACGTCCTCTGATATCATCCCATTCCCTGCAATCAGAAGGGTCGTCTTATATGTTGTATATTATTTATGAAGAAGGTTCCGTGTGTCATTTCCTTTCTGGTAAGTGCTTTCCTGTACAACATATTCATCGGAATAGGATGAATGTGTTCCCGTGGGAAAAGTTTATGTGAGATTCCTCATTAATGACATTCGAGTTTTGAGCTTCGAGTGGCATGTTACAAAATGTTGGTAAAATACAGTCTCTGGTAACAGGTATATGAAACGAGGAAGTAACAAACCCTTTTATGAACAAACAGAGTGATTCAAATGCTAACATTATTTGACTGTGAGATCGAATTAAACCCAACGGTATGTTGTCCTGGAATTTGGAGTCTTAATATCTAGTCATATAAAATAGCAAGAATTAATTATTTTCTATGCAGTTTTAATTTCCATGAAGGCCACCTTTTTCGAATGCGCGTTTTATTTTCGAAACCAATGCCCTTTTTACCTTTCCGTAAAAAATCAGTCATTAATTCTAATTCTGCATCTAATTCTTTAATGTATTTATCTGGAATACCACGAATTTCCAAAATTAATCATCGGGAGTACAAACTTGAGGATTTAAAAATTAAAACTTTACCGTTATATGTGAGAGCTCTCACTTTGATAGAGATAGATACATGATTTTGTAGTGTAATTTATGCAATTTTTGGGCGGGTGTAAGTATCTTTAAATACAATTATTGAACGATAACGTAATAATGCGTATGTAAAAGGGACACTTGTCAATCTTAATTTTTGAAAAACTCATTAGTTAGTTTTCCTACATAAAAGAGTATGAGAGTAGACCATTGGAAACGGCCGAATATTATACATACGAAATATTGCAGTCTCGATTTGATTGAGACTGTTCATGAACGGTAGTGAAATATGCTTGCTACCGCTCACGTCCCCTAAGTTTCAATATTCAATTAATAATATTAATTGTAAGAACAATTTAAAGCAAATTGTTTCTGCACATTATAATTTGATAATTCCAGTCCATCAATAATATATTCAAAACTATGGCAGAATAACGAAGAAAAGTTAAAAATATCATATAAAATTATATGCAAGCAGGTTTAAAGTTAAACTGATACTGGAGTAATAAATTGAGAAGATACATTTACTACTTGATACAACCTTCAAGATTGCCGTGTGTCCCTTTAATTGTCTGAATGGAGGAGATAAAATATCATCTGTTTTACACCGAATTGCGAATAAATGCCATTTCTGAAAAAAAACTATGTCTACTCAATATATCATCTAATAAATCGATTTGTGTTTTGTCATTCAATGTTCATTTTTGGCAAGATATTGGCAGCACAGCGAGCAAAGTCTTCACGTCAAAGGATTATTTTGTGTAGGTATCCCGCGTTTGTCATTACCGATATATTACTGATATTTGTAGGTTATAATCACGAGAAAGTACTTGGCTCAAGCAACTCTTTAGTCTTGTTTGTTCTTAATATAAAAGTATGTTTGTTTTGTCTCTTTTTTCAGTTCATTACTTAAAATGATTCTAGATTTCAATTTGCATCGTTTATCTAACACTGACTGTTCTGCATCACTTCAGTGTCATTAAATATGTACCAATAGTTAAGTAGGGTATCATTAAATATGAATAAAAAGCATTATAAGACATCACAAACACAAAAGGGTTGACAATAGAGATACGTCTTTGAACGATCAGTGGCAAAACATGCCGTTGGGGTTTTAAACCAGGTTTTAGGATCTCTTACCCTATTGTCATCCTAATAAACGGAACAGTGTAAATAAAGATTTCCCAACCAGGTTATAATCTCTAACCAACAAGGCAGCATTATTTGGCAATATAAGTAAAACTCATAAATGATCATGTAAATATATATAAAAAAAGCATACAAAGCCACAAAGTAAGTAATTAATGACTTGGTAAAAGCCATGATAAACCAATCACGTAAAATTATTCATGCGATACCAGTATAGGAGTAACATCAATTCCAAGGCGCGTGTTTTGTTAAACGTACTCAATTGCCCAAAGCCCGTGTGTGTTTATTATGCAACACATCATCAAAATAACAGTTAAACAGGGATTGTAGTAGGTTTTAGCACGGAATAACTGCATACAAGTTCGCGCGTTTAAAAGAAATTTAAAACAAAAACAGTTATTCCGATTGCAAATTGCATTACGTTGTCCGAGTATTAACTTTTATACCCCATCTAACCCCTTCTACAAGAAGCGAAAACGGTGGTGTTGGCTGCGGTATGAAATAAAACCTTAATTTAGGCTTAAAAAGTTTGCATATTGTAAAATTAAAACATTTTATAGGTAATTTTAACAGGTTATCGCATTTGTTCAATAAACATGTTTTTAAACGTGTCTAAATATCCATAATAAAATCCTGCTAATATAAGCTTTTCCATCACTTAATTGAATTAAGGCGAGACCACGTAATATTGATCAAAGTCGATGTAAAGGTCAAAAAAGAAATGTAGCATTCAAGGACCACAGACAACAATAAAACACACGCACAGAAACAAAAATATACAGATTGTCGACACTAAGATGACGAAGTATGTATCTTCATATTTTCTCTCTTTTCTTGTTTACATTGTCAGTTATCACATATCCGGTTTTTTTAATTTCCATTTTTTTTTCGTTTTTGTTTTATTTGTTTTATGATTTTTTTTACTTTTGTTGCTATCTAGTTTTCGTCTCTTTTGTGAATCAGTAATGTTTTTTTCGCACTTAACTAGCTGTCCTAACGATGGCCGCTATGTATAAATAATATATTTATCTTTATTTCAATCGTATCGAAGTACAAATATAGTTATAAAAGTCGAACAGGAAAAGTAGCAGTCAAGGACGACAGTCAACCACAAACACGCAAAGAAACAAAGAACACATTTAAAGTTGAATAAAATGCCAACTAAGACATCACAAACACGAAAAGGTTGACAATAAGGCTACCGCCTTGGAACAGTCAATTCCAAAAAAAGCCACTGGTAGTTTAACATTTTGTAAAGCCTCGCCTAATCAACTTGATAGTAAAATGCATGTACCTAGAATTCTCTATTTATCACGCAGGTATATAAGGTATGCCTGATAAAAGGCTGACCTTATTACTTGTGCTTACTTAGGCATTGACTGAAAACAAAATATATGCGGAACTCCTCGGCGTTTATTGTATAAACTATATTTAAAAATGAATACAAGGCAAAATAGAACATGATAATGAATGTCATGAAAATCTGTGGGATAAAAAGATAATAATATTGATTGGATGTGCATATTTACATGTTAAACACTGTCATCTCCAATCAGTACTGTTATTCATTCGATCTTTGGAGATCGCTGAGCCCGATGCTTATATTTAGTTATCGGTGGTACATTTTCAATTTCTTTTTGTTTTCTTACTTAATTGTTGATTCGGTGGTTCCATTACTCCGGCCGATAAAAGGCTCAGGTTAACCACTCATAGGATATGTCGTCTGCTTTTTAATTTAGTCTTTTGGCTGTTACTTGTGATACGCAGGCTTCATAACCGCTGCTCCCAACTAAATTCCATTATGTTTATTTCGCTCTTCGGGGCTATTAATTTTATTAGATACTGGGACCATACGCCGTACGACATGGGGAAGTAGTAAACTCTATGTCCACCGACATATGCATGCCATCTTCGGGATGGTTAAAATTGTGTACTATTGATTTTATGAATATTGAGTTCTGCTCAACCCGGGGCTAGAGGGCGTGAGCGGTAGCTAGCATATCTCACTACCGTTCATGTAACAGTCTCAATCAAACCAAGACTGCAATATTTCGTATATGTCGTGCTCGACCGTTTCCAAAGGTCCATTATCATACTCTTTTTTAAAAACAATTATAGGAGACAATAAAAGTGTTAAATCAAGTGCGAAACACGCATTTAACTCAGATAAACAGAATACATCACGTATTCAAACACATAAAATGTGTATCGCCATTGCTAATAACGTCATTTTAAGATTAATAAAGGTCATAACGATCAAACATATAAATGTCTAATAAAAACGTTACATTTAATCACTGTTTCTTAATCAATAATAGCAAAAGGGCATACATTAAAACTTATCTTTAAAGATCAGAGTGAGGTTTGGTGCACCCTAGAACCTCGTTTAAACTCCCAGCGGCTGCTTTGACACTGACCGTTCATAGGCGGTAGCCTATTGTCAACCCGTTTGTGTTTGTGATGACCGGTCTGGCGTTTTATTCATCTTGAAAGTTGTTCTTTGTTTCTGTGTGTGTTTTACTGTCGTATTTTAATGCTACTTTTCTTGTTCGATTTTGATATCTACTTAAATATCATTTATTATGTCAAATAAGATTTGAGCTGAACTATAGATTATATGTAATGGCCTGTTATTGTGATTTATCTTGATAAGTTGGTGTCTATCTAAGGTAATGTTTATTTGTAATTTTTCACAGCCAACTTCTGTTTAAAAATGATAGATGTTTCACAAATGTTTAACAAATCACAATGCTTAACTATAACGAGAAATCACAGGCCATTGTTCTCATGTTCGATATCTGAAGCTATTTTCCCACTAAATCAAGACGAATGTATTTTTCTTAATATACAATCAAGGCATTACATTACAGTGCATTTGCTATAACAAACGAACATTAAACAGGTCATCAAGGTCAGTATACTCCTGAACTGAAATGTACATGTAATTATAATAGTTGATAGTGAGCTCTCTATATGAGAAAATAGTCAAATAACGGCGTTATATAAAGAAATGTGTTGAATAAATTGAACATATAAGAAAGAAATATATATCGAAATATAAAAATGCGATGTCCATATAAATATTTTGTCTACATTGATTTCAAACTAGTCTTATCAATAATGTCAAATGTTTGGGCTATACGATAAACTCTGTCTGTGTTTTTCTTGTGAGCTTATATACTAGCTATACTGGTTGTGCTTCATATTTCATCATTTGTCTGTTATCTTTTATGTATTCGCGGTTTTTACTTATTTATGAAAGCAGTAATAAATACTGAAAAGTGGATCACATGAAAGCAACAAACACAAACAAGCGATAAAAGTACCATACTCGGTTGTATTGACTGTGTTCATGAGAGGTAATGTTAGGTGCATCACCTCTCCCGCCTCCTAGCACCGGCTTAAGCGATATTCTACTTTAAAGCCACAATGATTGGGCATGATGATCCCAAAGGACCAGTAAATAATAACACTGTTGCTTTCTAGCCGGGGCAACTTTTTACGGTTGCCCTGGGGCAACTTTTTACGGTTGCCACGCAGCACTAAACAAACGCAAGTGTGAATGCACGAGTAAGTTGAACGATGTTTTTGTAGCATCTCGGGTCACTGAATTACGAAAACAGTCTTGAGAACTCCTTAACACTTCAATACTTGATCACTTTGCCTCATAACTGAAGATGTATTCTTTGATCTGTCTTGAGCACTTGAATGAAATTAAATATTAATGAAAACAACCATGAAATCAATATAGACCAATTGAGACCTAAAACGATGTGTTTTACAGATTCTGTCTGCTAATTATTTATTTTAATGATCTCCTATTACAGCATGAGAATGAGAAAGATGATCCTGTAGAAATCGCAGCACCCAAACGCAATGGCACCGTAAATCCGCACTGTTCCACAAAGAGCAAATTACCTATATAATGATAAAGACAATAAAAATACACAGCAGAAAGAGTGATAAACAAAGAGTTACCAATTTGGAATGATCAGTGGACAATACGGTCCACCGGTCAGCAGAAATGTTCTGGAGATTTTGGACATTGTAAATAAAGAAATCTCCGCCATGAGCTGTTCTCTAACCAAAAGGAGGCATTGTGTTTCAAATCATATATACGAGCCTTATACGTATACGACGTTGTTCAAAGCTTCATCTTTTTAATAGCTCTTACGAAATATGTATCTGGGTTTGCGCTGTGCTGATATCGAACAATTACAACCGGCATGTACTCACTTTTAGCATGACTATTCAAAGAATTTTAAAACAGTATGCTTCAACAATTTTGTCTTATAAGTGTGTAATTTAGGTCTCTCTAAAGAGTAATAGATTGCTCAACAATATACAATTTACACTCACTAGGATCTGGTATTTTATTTTGCCTTTTATTCATTTATATATATATTTATTCTTTGTTTCTGTGTGTGTTTGTGGTTGACTGTCGTCCTTGAACGCTACTTTTTATGTTCGATGTTTATATCTATATTTACCTAACTTATTATTTGTATGGTCGTGGACATATCATGTGTACTAATTCGAGGGACTATAATTACAATATGTGTACTTAATTGTTATTCCTTATGATATATTGTCTAAAACCATACTTAAAGTAACCATACGGAATGCCTAAACAAATATACGTTTTGTGTCGTACAGCAAACACACTTAACGCATGTATAATTTGTATACGTTTAGTATGGTTTTAGAATGATGTAATGTCAATGAAACAAAAACATTTTTATGTTTCGCCTCAAGTAAACGACCCTAAATTTTAGCCCTAATGCAACTTTTATAGCAACTGTTGAATGCTACTTTTCCTGTCCAATCGTTTTATAGCAACTACTATACAAATCAGGATACTGTAAAAATCAGGATTTTGACTCTAAACAGCTTAGTTACTAATATAAAGTAAACAACTGTTGATAAATAAATTGTTTGTTATAAGGCACACGCTTATCATACCTCAATGGCGTCTAATAATTTTCAAGAAAAACAATCTGCTTATTTGCTCATTTATGTCTGATCTAACAAATTTACTATGTAGATATGTACCATCTGTTGCCGATTCAATGTTAATATAAGAGTGTTAATCAAAGGAACATTATTTTTATCAATTGAGGGATGCTGGGTTTACATTGTATATACTTGAAAATGACAGCGAAGCTGCATAGTGTTACGAGTAAAATACAGCACCAACAAGCAGCACCAACAAGACAGCACCAACAAGCAAAACCAGCAGTACAAAAATATAATTAACAACTTTATTTATATAAAATATTCACTTACAGAATACACAAATCCAGTTTTTCATTAATATCCAATTTTTTAATTATGTCCAAATACAATTATACAATGTTCCTTTAATTTGCATTTTCAAGTGTCTCTTTAATCCAAAACAGTTGGTGTCTCTTTAATCCAAAACAGTAAGTGTCTCTTTAATCCAAAACACTAAGAGTCTCTTTAATCCAAAACAGTAAGTGTCTTTTCAGTCTAAATTAATTTCCAATATTTCCAGTTTAGTCCAAATAACTAATTTCACTGTTATTATGAATGAGCACAATATGTATTAAATCCTCTCACAATTATATTGTCTGAAAGCATCCAAATCTAAATTAACTCTAATGAAGAATACTAAACTTTTATCTAAATAGAACTCCAAGAGTTTGTTTATATACTGTCACTGAAGGTTTTGCCATTAAAACCGTTCAATAAGAACAGTACAACTTTCATCATAATGCATTTGCATAAAATAGTCCAATGAAAACGAACCACATCATCATCATGAACATAGATGAATTTAAATAAATAATTTGCATAAACATTGCAAACATGTTTACATCTATACTATTTTGAACTTTCTTCAAAGCCAAATCAATAATAAACATGCAACAATGTATGTACACTTTTAAACACATGCATCAATACATGTTAACATTTAGATATACAGGTAACAATAGGTAACATTTAGCTTAGTTAATAACAATCAATATCAATGTTTTAAGAATAGTCATACCGTACAACTTCTTTAGATGGATGATGTATGTTTCGAAATATTTCTGTGATCTTGAACTTGAGAAATGTTCAATGATCTGGTGTTTAATCTATTAAATTCATACATATGTTGAACCTTTTGCAGGATAAAATAGGTGTTGATATAAGAATATGTACCGAATTCTGCAATTTAGATGCACTAACCATTATATATATTTTATTTTTTCAAATTTGGTTAATCCAGTACATGCCATTTCTGAGAAACAGAGAAAACTGCAAAAAAGCATTGACACCTTCGCCTTCGCAGTCACCAACAGCAAATTATCTTTGTGACGTATGTCTCTCTTTTTTTTGTTAAAAAAAGCGAGATAATAATACTTTGAGAACTGTCCAAAACATAAATAGATTCATACTTTAGGGAGAATTGTGCTGATGTTGTTATTGCTTTTGAAGAAACACTTTGTTTATTATTTGTTTTACATTTTAATGAACAAACTGATGTTACGTTTTTAAGCTGTATGTTCAAAAACAAATGTAAATACCAAAGATAACACAAATGAAGACAATAGTCCTATAGAAATCATAGCACTCACTGACAAAGGCATGGACAACGTAGGTCCGCACTGCGCCATACATCAACTAAACATGCAATGAAAAAGAAAACATACAACACAAAGAGCGGCGAAGACAGGATCATTAGGCAATATAAGGCCCACTGGTTAGCTTAACTAGATTGTATGTGTACACAACCTCGCTAGTATCCTGTCCCAAGCGCCCAAATTGACGAGATATTGCAATTAAAAGTACAGCTCATAAAAAGAAAAATATCTAACAATAAAGTAAAATCCAGAGAAATAAAACCGTTTTGATCTATTTTGATTTTATTGAAATTACTTTGCATTCTACTTTTAATATTCTCAATCCTAAAGTTATATGGTTTCTGAGTACTTCGTAAACATTTTCATGTTATCTTTTAATGTGTATTTTCTGCCTTAAAAATATTAGTTTGCTTGTGAATTTTCTTCCAACAAGAAATCCTAGTCGTTCATCAGTAGAAATGTAATTAAGCCATATAAAACTGAGTTATATGTCTTCAGTATAATTACTGGATTATGTTTATCTTATCACCGCTAAAATGTTCAGTAATACAGATATTTCAATTTTGGGAGGAAAATTTAGTGGTCTGACGAATACTTTGGTTTAACAGGTTCGGTAAAGGTAACCACACAATAATAACATCATAGTATACGTCTGGAAGCTAAACGGGGACATTTGTAGAGGACATTTGTAGAGGATCTTACACGAGTGTCTGTTTTATATTGAATTCATTAAAAGATATGATGCGAGGCTGCCTTGAGTATCATATAAATATTAACAAACGAGTTTATTAAATCCAATAATATATGGGCACGAATGTGAGATTATGTTTATCACACAACTTCAAAAACGTCCATGTTTAATGTTGCTGCAAATGTATAACGGTACTGAATGTTGCACCTGTCTTCATTTTCTTTTCTTCGTTTTTTTTGGTCCAACTTCTCAACCCTTTGATTTGCTCCTATTCGCTCACTCCGTCTTCATCTAACTTACATTTATTAATATAGCTTTATATATATATATATATATATATATATATATATATATATATATATACACTGAAACGCAAAAGAAACGCAACACGGGAATTATCGGTATATATTGTATATACTGCACACTTAATTCCAAAGAAATCCCAAGATGTTTTGGAAAAAAAAAGTTAATTAGAGAAAGGACACAACTGTGATGTTGTAGACGTTTTAATCACACTACACCTTGTAACAAAAACTTTAAAAATGTTGAAGTTGCTCTTTGAAAAAGTAAAGCATTTCAGTACTGTATTCAACGTAAATAGTTTGCAAAATTTTGCATCCTAAGTTTGCTCACATGCTTGAGCCAAACGCGTACTCTGTCAATAATGAAACTTTGAAGGAATACTATATGCTGTATTATGTGTTGTTTTAGTATTTTTTTCCGAAAGGAAAGGTCTTACGTAGCCATGTACCATTCGATTAACAGCAGCATATTGTACATACAATATATAGCGGAAATTCCCGGGTTGCGTTTCTGTAACGTTTCAGTATATATATATTTATATATTGCGGTGCCGTATAATGACGCCGTATGTTGGATCACCCTTCTTTTATTATGTTTGGTCCACCTTCAAAATCTTTTGATCTGCTCCTTTCTTTTGCTTTCCCTCACTGTGACTTCCACCAGCTCTGCTCTTGTGACATACCTTCTGTTGAAACATCGCTGTATATTCTGTTTCTACGACGACTGTTCGCCCGCAATTCTCTTTTATCCTTTGGCGTAGACATCTATCATTGTCATCTATTATTGTCTATGGTGTATTATTGTATATTAACATGATTAATGTGAAACAGCCTCACCATAGTCATGATAGTACTCCATCGTACTCAAGTCAGGCTACAATGCTATAATGCCACTACTAAGCTACTGGCCACTGCATACTTCAGATGCGCCAGGCGAAGAACCAACGCATTTCTGTCTACAGCGTTCCTTCTTTCAGTGAACATTTGCCTAACATTGTCGTAATGTACTAACTACTCCTGAAGCAAATTTGAGAGCCGAGAAGGCGTATTTTTGCCAAATGTGGATGAAAGAGAAGCAATACATTTATGAGACATGGTATGGAGAGACCAGTAGCCGGCGAGTTTTGAACCAGGACTTTCCGCGTGTAGACCCAGTGCTTTTACCACTGGGCTATAGAAACCCCGCGCGTCGCTCTTCTATCCGTACCACATCGAGGATTCGGTACTTACTCGTCTATTTCTGAAATCCGGTATTTTTAACGGCAATTTTGCACACCATACTAAATAAAAATGGTATGGGTTATGATCGATTTCAACTACCCTACCACACTTAGCCATCGTGTTAAATCCACAAATACCGTAACTGCCCTTCAGCCGTAACAAACATTTGACTTATGGAAAATCTATGAATCTTTTTCCGGGAATAATTCATATATGATCGGCTAGCTAGCTAACCATTTTGTCTTGATTTGGTCTGATAATTAGTTAATTGTTTTATTTTTGACGAAACTCGTAAATCATCACAACTTTCTTCAATGTAACTTCCTGAATAGTCTCAATAAAACCGAGTCAGCTATGTTTATCTCTTGTTTATGTTTGTTGCTTCCAAGGGATTCTCTTTCAGTATTTATTGACATTCACACTAGCGTTTGTTTAGTGTTATGTGGCGGCCTTAAAAGCTGCCCCGACCACAAATTAGCGGTGTTATTACTTACTGATCCTTTGGGATGATCACTCCCAGTCTGTGTGGCCTTAAAGTAGAATATCGCTTAATTTAAACAATATTTTATCCGAGTAATGATTGGGATTGGACAACAGGCAATGCCTTTGTTAGACCTCTACCGAAATCGCTTAAGCTGGTCCTTGGAGGCGCGAGGGGCGTTGCTCACACATTACCTTTCATAAACAGTCTCAATAAAATCGAGTCAACTACATTTATCTCTTGTTTGTGTGTCTTACTTCCAAGGTATCCTCTTTCAGTATTTATTTAAATAAGTTTGTAATGTCAAGCTAAATTCTATATAATGTTGAAGGAAAACCTGAGGAATAACATGTGCTTGTACTTGTTTTATGAATCGATGGATCGAACCCAAGTCCTCACGCATGTGAAACCGGTGATCTAACACTACGATTCCGTCTCTGTAATATTAATGCGTAATACTGCATGGTGTTTCCGTGTATTGGTGTATCATTCGGAAATTAGTGTACTAAACATTACACAGACTGATATAACACATAAAACGGTCAGCGAGCATACCAAATGTGTTCGTACAAGTAATGGTCGTACAGTGACTTCAAACGCATGCTAACATCTACATTTCACTTAAATAATATAAACAATATTAGAGATACATCATTTTTTCGGTTAAAACCCATTTCACTTACTAATAGGTCAACGTCTAGGTCAACATGCAACAATAAGTATAAACGTTAAACAGGAAATATATCTTACACAGAACAGTCAATCAAAATCAAGCATTAAAACAAACAAAATTACAATGTTAATAAGCAAGGCATGTGACTTCACAAAGACAAACGGATGGACAATAGCGATACAGCCTTGGAACAGTCAGTGGGGCAAAAATGCCTCTGTATAGTTTGAACCAGGTTCTATGTGGCACTTATCCTCATTCTTACCACATTGTCATCCTTAAACGGTATAGTGGAAATAGATATATCCCCGCCACGTTATATTTTCCAACAAACAAGGCAGCAGTAACAGGAAATATAACACATATGGAAATAAAAAGCACAAGTATAGAAAGTCACAAAGCACGTTTAATTACTTGAATTATTGTACCAGGCTTATATTGCTAAATCATATCCAAACAACAGCAATAGTATTCAATAATAATAAAACAAGTATCCATTAATGGTAGAACTTTTTTGCAATACCTGTCTCGCCAATTGCGTCTGGGATGCAAATCGGTTTGCGTTATTCTTTGTTCAATTGTTATTTGGCAAATTGTCATAGGTTTTGCTATAGTACACTAGGTTTTCTCTCTTTGACGGTAAACAAAATCACCGTTCATCCCCCATGTGTTATTACTTACTGATATGTGGATATCATCAAGCTCAGTATTTTGGTCGTATAGTAAATACTACTCACGCCTGTTATAACAATCACGAAAGGTATTGCATCTTATAATTTCTCCCATGAACGTACTAACTATAAAACAGAATGTATAGATGTCTATAATCTCTGCATAATCATTAGCAAAATTCTGAAACATTAGTTTACTTCGAATTACAACCTTTGCGATTAAGAATATCTCGCCAGAAAACAATGCCATAAATACTTTTTGCACGTGTAATAATTTTGAAAGCGAAGTCTTGTGTCACATCCAATCATTACGTGGTCCGAGTATTATCTTTCATACCCTATCCAACACCTTCTCCAAGAAGCGAAAACGGGGTTTGGGGTATGAAATAAAACCTTAATTTCGTCTTAAAAGGTTTGCATATTGTAAATTTAAAACATTTAATAGGTAAATCAGTAAAGAAATGTTTTTAAACGTGTTTTATTGTCCAAATATAGGGATATAAAATCCTGCTAATATAAGCTTTTCCATCGCTTAATAAAATTAAGGCGGGACAACATAATGGATACCATGTTACACACGCTAGTGAGGTTGGATTGATGTCTTGTCTTGTCTTACCCTTAACGATTTGTTCCCAAGTTGCTCTGGCTTCTGTCAAGTCTTTGCGTACTTTCTATGTGACATTCTAGGCTTTGTTTATACACTATATAATGCATGATCATTCATGAGTTTTGCTTATATTGCCTATTAATTCTGCCTTGTTTGTTAGAGAATATAACCTGGCGGGATGTCTATTTACACTGTCCTGTTTTATTGAGATGACAATTGGGCAAGAGAGAGGTTTGGTGCACTCTAGAACCTGGTTTAAACCCCAACTGTCTTTCCTTTGCCGTTGACCGTACCAAGGCGGTAGCCCTATTGTCAAACAATTTATGTTGTTATGTCATATCTTGACCTTTATTCATTTTTGTATTTGTTGTCTGTATCTGTACAAGTTTATGGTTGACTGTGGTCCTTGAATGATGCATTTCCTATTCGACTTTTATATCCACTTCTAAAATGCCTACTTACTCGAATATGTACACAATCTAGCATAACGGTTTCGACATAATTATGGTACACTGCTGTTGTTTATTATTCCTTTAAAACGGCTCGTTCACCAAATATTACTCTGGGAGTCAGTAATATGGCGTATCGACAAGTATCAACAAGTGTCATGAATAACCTTAATATAAGCACGTAATCCACTATAAAGTAGTTGTGCAATTTAACAAAACAAAGAAATGTTGTCAAAACTTCAGGTCTCACACCTCAATACATTTCCCATAAGGTTACTGTACAGCCTTTTCCAACATCTGAGCTTCAAAGCAGGCCAGCAGACATTGTTGTTGGTTTAATATCGTCAGTATAGCCAAGACCAGTAATTTAAAACAATAAAATACATAAGTTAGCCAGGTTGGGTTTTATCTCGCTCATGTTTATGTGACCCCTATGGAAAGTACACAATTCATACACTGGCCAGCTGAATATGTGGTGATTAGGTCAAACACTTCTGAAATTTGAGTGAAACCTCATATCAACATGGGATTTTCTGTATCATCTGTCTTTCACACTGCAGATGTATGCTGAAGCAAAGAAAACCTTTTTTTTTCAAATAAAAAATTGCCTAAAATTGTGAAAAATATAGAATTATTTTCTGTTTTCCTTTTGTCTCTAGGTCCGTGAGCTTCCAGGGGAGATAATAGAGGTGTGAGACCGGAAGCATAATTTCCAAATAAATACTTGCTGATACTAGAAACCATCAATCATTAGTTTACGGCGTCTATAATACAACCATGTTGTGTTTCATCTTTAGAAATACGCGTATGAGGCAATTCATGTTTTTTTGCCACTGACCGTTGCAAGGCGGTAGCCCTTTTGTTAACCCTTTTGTGTTTGTGACGTCATATGCCTTTATTCTTGGTTAACATTGTCATTCATGTTTGTCCTTTTGCGTATTTTTGTATTTACTGTGTTCTGTGAAAGCTGCATTTCCTGTTCGATTTTATACTTATGTGTAATCTGTTTTAATGTATATATAGTCGTTCGTTTGTTTATGTGAGATTTACAATGATACGGCAATGAGTGTTTTGTCTTATTTTTCTTTTTTATTACTATTATTTGTAATAACTATATGACAGTGAATATATATTTGACGTAATTTGCATGTTAACATTGCGTTTTGAAATACCTGGAATATCTGCTTTACATAGTTTTATACATATACTGGAAGCAACTGATTCGGAAATGACTAATTAGGCTGGTACTTGCCAGAGTTGCTTTCCTAATAACGTAGTAACCGTCTATACACACTGGCACATATTCGATTGATATGTATAAAGTTTGCCCATGCATTCAGGTAAATAATACAGTGTTATTACACGCAGAAGATGAATACATTTGATGTCTCTATTCGCTCTTTATGACTGAAATTACTCTGTGTGTTACATTCGCTGACATTGTTTAGAGAGTTACTACTTGGTATTAAATATATAATTACAAGGCATTATGGGAAATTAACTTTGCTGAAACTAATAGTTATATTATGTATTGGTATACACAGAAACAGCACCTGAACCCGCTTCATCAGCTTTCGTCCCTCGGGTTTTTTGGTCGTACCCTAGATTTATTTTCTCTTTGGCAGCAACTGCTGTGGTTGTTCAGTACAATTCTGGATACATTCTTAGATGTTTCTTATTTTGTATTTTATATATCTTTACGACAAATCTTAGTGTTTCCTTTGTTAGTTTCTCTGGATGTGAACTTTATTGTTAGAGAATTCCATTTGATGGGATGTAGTTTTGTTTACACTGTCTTGTTTTTTGGGGGCGCTGAATACAGGATAATAGCGAGGAGTGTGTACAAATAACATCGATTCAAGCTAACTTGTAGGCAGTATTGTCTACCACCTTTTTTTTTTTTTTTTTTTTATTTTTCAGTGTATACTTAATTAAATATTGCTCATTGTTTCTAGTACTGTGCGGACCTACGATGCCATTGCGATTGGATGTTGTGATTTCTATAGGACCCTATATCTCAATTTTAGACAGTGCATGAGTCATACTTCTTCTTACAATTTTTTTTTATGTTTATTTCTTTTGTTCCTTCTTCAAATTAATGCAGATACAATTAGATGAATTATGTTTTAATTGCAACTGCCTTAAACAAATTCGTATTTACTAAACTGAAGAATATAACACATTGTGTTTTTTTTCCAAGAATGGCAGATGAATACAAAAGCATTGTTAAAACTTCTAAATTTCTATTCATAGAAGAGTGTAATCCACAAAGTAGTTCTTAGTATAGTTCGTTCAACATTGAAAGTCGCTTAAATTAATCACGTGTTCTTCCCTTAACCAAACAAAGTGTTTGTCCTTCAAATTGTTCGAGTGACTGTAATCATACCACGAAAAGTTAAACTATACTTTTATTAAATGTATTACCGATATACGAGACGTCGGTAATGGGTGAAAACGACGGTTGTTTTAACATCAGTTGGTGATTTTGTATTTGGTCTAAAACTTTTCGTTCGCCCTGATTTTATTTTTAAAATGAACAAGAAACGTAAATGTCCTCAGATGTCTTTAGCGACATAAAATATATCATTTAAACAGAGTTGAACATGAGCTAAGAATTTATACTTAATAATACAACATGTATAACTTTGTTCAGTGTGACATAAATATGTAAAGGATCGGGAGTTTAAATTATCTAGTAAAGTGTCCAGTCCTTTAATAAGGACAACGTGGCAAAAATGCAGGACATATCAGGACATATCTAGGGAAAAGTGTTTAAGATTATCGACTAAACTTTTACAGCTGATGTGGCCAATAATCTTTTCTCTTGAAGAAACATATTACGGTCAACAAAAGTAGACTAATCAATCTTGATTATTCGAAACTATCCTGACTGCCAGACGTAAACCATCAATTGGGTCACATTTTATAGAGTTGTGAACCTCTTTTAACAGTCCGTAAGTTTGCAAAAAAATATTTCTTATTATGTTTGCAGTCTATATGTTCATGCATGTGTCTTGCTATAGGTACTGTTCATGGCACTAGCTAAGGTGAATGTTCCTATTTTAATATTTTCGATCTCATATGTGTACGGCTCCACCACAATGGAAACTCGAATGATACATCTTACATGTCTTATACAAGAAAATAAATATAAAAAGATCGGACAGGGAAAGTAGCATTCAAGGAGGACAGTAAACCACAAAACACAGAAACAAACACGCAAACAGACAAACAAGAAGGCAAAAGCAATAATAAATGCAAACGACATCACAAACACAAAAATGATTGACGATAGGGCTACCGCCTTGGAACGGTCAGTGGTAAAGTAGGCCACTGGGGGTTTAAACCGGTTCTAGGGTGCACCAAACCTCACACTTACCCTACTGTCATCCCATTAAAACAGGACAGTGTAAATAAAGAAATCCCCGCCATGATCTAATCTCTAACCAACAAGGCAGCATCAATATGCAATATAAGTAAAACACAAATATGCTCATGTAAATATAATACAAAAAAACAATAGCCTAGAAAGCCACAATGAAGGTACTCAATGACTTTGCAGAAGCCAGAGCAGTAAGAGAATAAACCATTAAGGGCACGACAAGAAAGATCATGGACAAACATCAAACGCCACCGTCCCAATGGGCTTTAGATAGGCGTCAGCATAGGGTCCACAGCCTGTCCGGTCATCGTACAATTAAAGAGGAAAGCATAGTGGCGAACTGTAAAAGGGTCCACCACCAAGCATGCAGTACGTTGCAAAATGATAGGGTCATAACCTCTTTTGATAAACTTTTTAACAAGTTTGACAAAGATAGTATGAATGTGATCATGACCTAGAATCTTACGAAGTTTATAAATCACATCACCATAGAAGTCAGGTTGTGATAGTCCTTGTCGCAGAAGAGTCCTTAAATTACTTTTATATTTGGAAAGAAGATCAGGGTTACGATAATAAAATTTTGCAAAGGTTTTACGAAGTTTATGGTAACGGTAACCTTGATTGAGTAACTTTTTAGTTATACAAATATTACCAATATTAAAGTCCTCAACTTGAGTACAAGCTCTAGAAAAACGAATAAGTTGAGACACATATACCCCATAAGAAGTTGCTCGGGGAACATCCCCATCCAAGTGGGGATAATTAACAATGTCAAAATTAAAATCATCTCTCTTGTCATAGATTTTGCTAATTATTTTACCATTTTCAATCGAGAGATCTAAATCAAGAAAAGAAGCGTTATTATCAGATATATAAGCTTTGTTAAGCGGAAGTTCTTTAGGATAAATATAATTAACCATAGTTGGAAAGAAAGGGTTGTCAATGTTCAATATGTCATCCAGATACCGAGAGGTATCATTAAAGGCTTCAATAACATCTGCCTGGGTATCTGGTGAAAGACTCAACATGAAATCCATTTCATAGCAAAATAAGAACAAATCTGCGACAAGTGGTGCACAGTTCGTACCCATAGGGATACCAACAATTTGTCTATAAACGGTGGTTCCATACCTGACGAAAATATTATCTAATAGGAAGATGAGTGCTTCACAAACTTCATAGCAAGTCCACATAGTATAATTGTCAAAACTGCCGTCAGTAAAAAAAGCTTTTATATTATTACTTGCCAAAAATGTAGTATTTTCTCTAGCAAATGTTTTTTGAATAAGAGAAATTAGCTTGTCTTTAATAAGGTGATGTGGTAAGGTTGTATATAGTGTAAAGAAGTCATAAGTGCTTATTGATGAAACTTGACCTTTCTTGAACATTTTATCAAGAACGTCTCCTGAATTTTTTATAGACCAAAATAAATTAATCCCAGAGTTTTCATAAGTTTTATCACAATATAGTTTAACGTGATCTTTAACGGCAGTAAGACAAGAAGTTAAAAGTTTGGAGATGTTTGTTGTGTTGCAGGCACTAGAATTCGAAATAAAGCGAGCCTTATATGGATTTTTATGTAATTTAGGAATCCAGTACATAGTAGGCAGTTTATTTTGCTTATCGTTTACACCAGCCTTGAAAGTAGTGCACCGAGTGATATGTGCGGAAACAACATCATCTTCGGTAGAATTAACTGGAGTATACGAATTGGTGCTGCCGAGTTCCAGAGATAAAACATTGACGTAATGTAGGCGTCAAACAATAATAAATTATGTTTAATCACGTGATTTGCATAGACAACAGGTTGAAGATGTGCTTATTTGTATTAGTACCAGCATTATTTTCACCCTGAAACAAGAACACACCATATATACCTGCAATGGTCCGTATCTAAAGATGGAATTTCGTATCTTATTTATATACGAAACGCTGTCTCCATTTGTATATAACGCTGTCAAGGTTTTGTAAACATATGCAGATTGTTGTTTGTCGGTATGGTTCAAATACAACGACTTATAGTTAAGCTAGAATAGTGCTAACATTTAGTAGGCCACTAATTTAGGTTTAATATTGGTCACAAGTTCATGAGTATGTCACTAATTAAGGATAACGAGAAGCATACTCACTGACGACTTGTGTACAAATCCTGTCCATATATTATATACGACATTGCACACCGTATTTCTTGAATAATTAGTGTCCACACTAAGTTAAGCATTATGTTGCTTGTTAAATATATTTGCTCATTGTCGATAGTTGTGTATTATGTTGCATAGTAAAGTATGTTTGTATATTGTAGATTATAAGAATCGTTCGTGGGCATCCGGTAAAGATCGGGAATTCCAAGAAGATGTATACTTGTTTTTTATTGGAACCGAGGCTCTGCCGAGGTTCCGATTAAAGAATTATACCGAGGGTTGAAATTCCATATCTGTGAATTGGATACCCTAGATAGATTATTTCTCTTGCATGCATGTAACATTGGCATGTTGTGCCTTGACATCGCCAAATATATCTGCTAGTTAACGTTCTGCAAGTTTTTTCACACAATGATGTCATGCAAATGGGGACGTTACTGAAGTCATTGTTGATATCATCGCATGACTGTTATCATCCCCCATGTTTTAAAACAATCTTTCTATCAACCATGTAAATCGGGGATAAGCGTATCCGGTATTCAAGCAGGTTCATGTCTGATGCTGCTTGATAGGGTTGTGTACATTGTAGATATTTTGTGTCACTACTCTGGATATTGTTTTACTGTTTTTTAGTAAATGTGCCACTCACCATTACATGGTACAAGTATTAACTTTCATACCCCATCCAATCCCTTCTCCAAGAAGCGAAAACGGGGTTGACTGGGATATGGACATGATGAAATAAAAAAATAATTTCGGCTTAAAAAGTTTGCATTTTGTAAAATTACAACATGTATATTTCAAACCGGTTATCCGATTTTTTCAGTAAAACATGTTTTTAAATGTGTTTTTTTGTCGAAATATCCGTTATAAACTCCTGCTAATATAACCTTTCCCATCGATAATTGGAATTTAGGCATGACCAAGTAATGTAGACCAAGTTCGTGATGTGTGTGACACACAACTGTAGTCATTCTTTGTCTCTTGTTAGGTATCGTGTGTCGTTAGTTATTTGTTGTGTGGAGCTAGTTTATGTTTGTGCCATTATGGCAATAAATATCATATATCGAGGTATATATATAACTTACATATTTTGCAAACCTAAACTCTATAGATACAATATAAACTGCTTTACTCGGCAAGGCCAATCCCCAAAATTACCAACTTATAATTCATTTGACGTATATTCAATCACAGGTATTTAATTGTGCCGTTATTTGGAGGGTTAGTTCTTTTAAGTTATTGTATGTAAATAGTATAGTATTGGTACTGTATGTCATATTTTTAGAAAGTATATGTTACTATTATTGTTATATGTATGTTTCTCGTTTAGGTATTTTGTGTCGAGTGTGTAGATACTGTGTGACAATATTGTAGCGTCGTTTACTGGCTGTATTCTAAGAGTTGTTTTTTAACAATCAACGTTTTTCGTTTACAGATACAACAAACGAAACAGGTATTGCATGTGTAAAGTCCATTCCATAGATCATGAGAGGTTTATTGTCAATAAATAACATAGACAATACACTCATTCTACTGTTTAACGGTAGTCAATCGTGTGGTAACTAATGTAATAGACTTCAAAGGAATATTTACAATTATATTCTTTTAACGATGTTTATAGTGCATTATTAAACGACGATCTTTCCGTTTATATCATACGATACTCGCCTTATTAAATGACATTATTGTCAATATCGTATCAGTTGACTGCTCAAGCTCTAATAATCTTAGTTTTATTTTACCAATTGCAGGAAGACGTTTTTCAGATTCCTGATAATACCGCAATCTTCTTCTGCTTGTTATGGATGATCACGCTTATAACCATTCTTACAACGATGAATATCTACGGTATAACAACGATAACGTCGCCTTATATCTCGATGATGACTTACTAAAACAGTTAAACGAGTATTATGCAATGGACAGGGACAGAAACATGTTCAGCATATTCTATCAGGTTTTTGCAGCTTGTATAGTAGTCTTGAACGTGATCCTCGTAGTGTCGATATTGATAAGTCGCAAACAACGACGTCACTTCCGGAACTGGTTGATTCTGCACATGACTGTGATTAATATATTATACGGTGGAATAGCCTGCCCGTTTATGGGGCGCAACATAACGGAATCAAATGCTGGGCTTGATACCGTATTATGCAAGCTTTTATACTTTATAACGGATACCTTCGAATACACAGCAAACGTTTCATTAGCTATCCTCGGTTTATATCAGTGCATTACGATGTTATCACCCCGGATGCTGAAAGGTGTTTCACACGCTTTACTTACATCAATAATGATAATATTCCCGTGGGTTGTGTGCGTCATGCTCACGGCTGTACTTCGTTTGACAATGTCGGAAGAACACCTTGGACAGTGCTATACAATATCAGATAGAACAGCGCAGGTCTTGTGGCTTATTCTCGCCTATGGATTACCTCTATTGCTTATCACACATATCGATTCGTCACCACCAGGTCGTCAAAATATGACAGTGTTCGTCGGCATCTGCATTGGCACATTTTTTCTAATGCGCACGCCTTTTTATTTTATATACGCTAATCCGATTTCTGTTCGATGCTTTGAGGAACTTGGATTCCTGCTATGTACGAGGGTCACACACGGCCTGGATCTTATCCGTCTCACAAACATGGTTTTAATTCCACTCGCTTACTTGATACCAACTGAGATAAGAAAGAGTTTTAAGAAATTAAAATAAAAGCTATTTATGTAAAAGAGTGTCATCGACCTCAACAAAACAGAGAATGGAGATGGTGACAATGTCTCAAAGTGAACGAACAATCGTTTAATTTCAAATCGATACCAACTAAACGAGCATCTGGTTTGTTTGACATGCGGGTGAAAGCAAACATTCAATTGTTTATATTCAAGGCAAGGCCAGGCATACACATGTGTCGTTATTTCGGCCTAAGTATGGTGTCAATTTTCTTAGAAAGAAAATAACCATGTTAAAACTAACATATAATATAGTGTTGTGGTTTTCAACAAACATCAATACATATAACAGGTAGTACAAGTGTATGGAGAATTTTCTATAATGCAGCGATTTCCGTTTTAAAAGAGACAAACGAAACTATTGCTCCATGTTCCCATAAATCCACTTTGCATCGAGACACTTTCCATGGTGTATAGTGAGACAGATGCGTTTATCATCAGTATTTTACATTTCAAAAAAACGGATTTTAATAAACGGAAATAACTCTAACTACACTGTATGGCATATCATAACCACTTATCAGTATTTACGTCTAATACACTTCTAGTTAAGGACTAAACATTATTATGCATTTTAACTCAATTTCATTATTTCCCAAAACATATTGAATAGGGGTCAGCAAGGACATAGTGTTTGATTGTGTTAACACCATGTTAAACATACCTCTGTTACCGTTTATACCTTTGATATGTCAACATGCTTCGGATCGGCAGCAATCATGCGGCGATGTAGATACTGCATTGAAACAAACCACGTAAAGTGTATAGCTCTACTGGCAATGGCAATGCTAGCTATTGAAAAAGGCGCATTGTTCATCGTCTTCCACCTTCTTCCGACCGTTATTTGTTGTTTTCTTAACATTAGTAAACATTCTTAGAATGTCAGGAAATTGGACGTTAATATCTGTTTCCATCAGATCTTGGATAATTGACATATACCCGAGAAATTGTCATCGCTTGTTTGCATGCGTCAAGATCATAATATTATATACTGAGGGGAAACAAGTTTAGCAAGTTTTTGTTGCACCCTGGAAATAATACATGTTTGGTTGTAAAATCAAGAAACTACTGCCATAGACACAATTTTTTCTTAAACACACATCAATAACAGTCGAACATCTTAATGACGTAACGAATAAATGAACGTAGCGGTGAATACCGAAAAGTCCCAAAATGTCAGTATATCTTGTATACAATATTATTTCATCTAAAAATACTTGCTAAACTTTTTTCCCTCAGTACATTTATCTACTAAAGGTTAAAAGAAACGCAGAAATGTTCGCTATGTAATTTACTGCACAATTGATTCCTTTATTTTTCCAGAGAAATTCGGAGATGTTTTGCAAAGAAAGGATGTGCCGCTAGTTCGAGAAAGGACACAACCTTGTTTTTGTAAACTGTTTGATCATAGTAAACTTTGTAGCACGACATATTCATAAATCATGAAGTTCCGCTTTCAAACAAAAATGAGACATTTCAGAACTGTATTTAATTGAAAGAGATTGCAAAACTTTACAGCCTAAGATATATAAAACGATCGGACAGGGAAAGTAGCATTCAAGGAGGACAGTCAACCACAAAACACAGAAACAAACACGCAAACAGACAAACAAGAAGGCAACAGTGATAATAAATGCAAATGACATCACAAACACAAAAAGGGTTGACAAGTTTTCTCACCTGCTTGAGGTCCCGATATCATTAACTTCGAAGGGAAACTATTTGGTGCGTTATGTGTTTGTTTTTTCGTGTTTTTTTCCGAAATGTAGCCATGTACAACAGAAGCATATTATACATACATGTACAATATATAGCGGAAATTCCATAGTTGCGTGTCTGCTTTCGTTTAGGTTATGTCAGACCAATTACTCCTTATCAGGTCAATATTATGAAATGAAATTCGATGTGTATCATAGAAATCAAACAGGTAGATTGATGTTGCAGTGTCCGACCAGTTACCTCAGTGTTCGGCCGGCTACCTTAGTCGGTAGAGCATCGAAACGGTAGTCCGAAGGTCCCGGGTTCGAGCCTCGGTCTGCCTGCACATGTTTTGCTATTATACCTGTGACATACGTTTCAATATACAGCGTGTCTCACTCAAAACTTACGAGCCAGGAAATGTTGATGTTTCTATTTGTATAAGGATCCATGTACGTCAGTAGAGCGCCGTCGTGGAGCTCCCTAGACTGTAGCGACTTTTACAGTTGTGTTTGTATGTATTGTTTTTTAAATTATGTCTTTAACGTATTACTAAGACGAATTGCATCAATAGTTTAATGCATAGACGATGGTTTTCAAAAATGTGTTTAACATGTATTTACCTTGAATAAAAGACATGCACGATTTTTAAGCTTTATTTATGAACTGTGCAGTATGTTTTTTATTCTGACAAATATATATTTAAATGTATGCTTAACTTAAAGAGAAGATGATATTTGCAAGTATAGATACCAAAGTAATGGTATGTAGCATCACACCATGAAACAACTCACCAAAAAGGGTATGTATATTACCTGCTGCTAGAACGAAATCGACACGCTAAAAGAGACACTCAGCAATCATGTGTTTACAAAGCATTTAAATCGGGACTGCCAATACGAGGTATATTTGTTTTATAGGATATTCTGTCAATTTAATATTAAAAAAGGGTACGAATGGAGAAATTTGAAAATCGCCAAACACGATAAATACAAATAATAATAATAATAATAATATATCATGCCCTCTAGCCAAATGTTGAGCAGAACTCAATATTCAAAATGTCAATAGTACGACAATTTGAACCATCCTGAAGATGGTATTTAGTCTTCTTGTGCTCATCGTCATGTTGTTAGTGTACTCTTTGTTGTTTAAATGAAACTGCCCAGGAGGAAAAGAATGCTAAAAAAATAACGAAAAAAACCCAGATCATTTATCTTTTATAATTTTAAACACAAATTAAACACACTGTCAGATTAAACATCGACAATGCAAACTTGTTGCACTATATATGAACATGGGTCAGAAGATTAACTATCTCCTGCATACAATGGTCACCAGTTCTACACGAGTGAAAGATGCCCCGACACATTAAGCCAACAATATTGTTTAATTATTATGCCTTTTTTTTGACTTGGTGTTGGAATTAGTAATTACTAGCCAATATGCTCATGGCCCCAAGTTCACAAACAAACTGAAGTCATACTGCATGCTGAAGCTCAAAACTAAAGTGTTTTAAATCATATTGAGTGGACGTGAAATTACTTGACAAATAATACATAAACAGAGATAAGCAAAAAGTGCCGCTGTACTGAAAGTTTCCATAGGATAAAAAGAAGAAGTTATAGCTAACGGACATATTTCAGTTTTGAGCTTAGGCTAGTTAAATATCGTTATTTGAATGTATGTCTGATCCTGCTCAACTAACGTAGACTAATAAATTGCTATCAAGCAAATCAAGGCTGTAATTGAATTTTATTTAAAAATGACTTTTATAATATTCTCGACCGACCGTAAAAAGTCATCCCGACTACAAATCAGTAGTGTTATTACTTTGGTCCTTTGGGATCATCAGGTCCAATGTGTGTGCCTTTAAAGTAAAATAGCCGGTGCTAGTAGACGTGATAAGTGTTGCACTTTACTTTACCTCCCATGAACAGATTCAATGAAACCGAGTCTGCTACTTTTATATCTTGTTTGTGTTTGTTGCTGATAAGTGATCCACTTTTCCGTATGTATTAATGCTATTTTTGGCAAACAAAGGAATTGACACTATTAAAATAAATATTGAATTTATTGTTTGAGCTCGGTATACTGCCTCAGGAGTCCATTATTAATATTAATAGGTGTGTTTACTTACGTCTCATTCCGCTACAAACGTTCGCGGTTGATGAACGTGAAACATGTTCGCGGCTATAAAGGTTCGCGGATGCCGATCTCACGCGAAAAAAACGAACGTTATTAGCACGCGATGGTTTCCAGGTTTAGAGTAATACTATTTAAATCCGACAGTTCACCTACTGGTAGTCTTTAACCATGAATTAAGGTTTGTCGTCGGTAAAGTTTATTGCGCTAGCTGGGATAAAAAATGTCCCAATTATATACCTTCGAACTCGGGGTAATAATTCTTACCTTCGATAAATTTAAGACTCGTATGAAACGGAATTACACTTATAAATGATATATCTTAATTTCTAGAAAAGAGAGTATGATAGTGGACCTTTGGAAACTGCCGAACACGATAACTACGAAATATTGCTGTCTCGGTTTGATTGGGACTGTTCATGAACGGCAGTGAAATATGCTTCCTACCGTTCACGCCACCTAGCCCCGGGTTGAGCAGAACTCAATATTCAGAAATCAATCATGTCAATAGTACAACATTTTAACCATCATGTACCATATGTGTGCACCTTTGGCTATAATACTGTGTTAGAGTTTTCTTCTTTTTTTAAATTGTATATGTATGCTGATGATACTGTGATGATAATAAAGTTAAATTAAGTGGTATGAGCATGGCGAATCATATATATACTTTCGAACGCAACTCGTTTGCATTTTAAATACGCTTGGCCATACTCATGCGCATAATGGCATTTAAATTAAACCCATTTAGATGATTGTACAGATAAATAAGATATGAAAATCAAACAGGAAAAGTAGCATTCAAGAACGACAGTCAACCACAAGGACATACAGAAACAAAGAACAATTTTATAGATGACTAGAAGGCCAAATAAGACATCACAAACACACAAGGATTGACAATAGGGCTACCGCCTTGGAACGGTTAGTGGCAAAATATGACGTTGGGGTTTAAACCAGGTTCAAAGGGTGCACCAAAATTCACTCTTACCCGATTGTCATCCCAATAAACGGGACCGTGTAAATATAGATATCCCCGCCAGGTTATATTCTTTAACAAAAAGGCAGAGTTACATGTGATAGGCAATATAAGTCTACGTAGCACACGTATATATAATATGTCCGAATCATTTGTATATTGAATCAGAATTGCTTTTTTTACACGTAATGCAACCAGGATATTAAATAAATCGATATTCTTCTCAGGGTGTTCTTCCATTAGGGAACATATGTATAAGGTGATTTAAATGCAATCGGAATTTCACCAAGACATATGGCGTGCATCAATCATGACATCCATTTTATCAGCAAAGAATGCAGGTAGCAAGCGCAAGAGACTACACATATAATCTGATTGCTCTTGAACTGTGTATCATGGATATTCTCAGTTTAACTTCTAGATTAAAAAGTTATTACAGTTCGACAAAGCTTCATAGAACGGCGAATACGTCTACGAATATAGTAAACTATCGCATATCGTATCAGTCTGTTTGTTTGTATGAGGTTTTACGTAATTTTCAACATAAGAAATATATGACGGTCAATTTATTGTGGTGGGGGCAGACCACCCATTTCTTCTGGGAAGAACAAGTACTGTACACCTCCCGGCATCAGTAAGAATCAGCCATTCCTCACTTACAAGTCGAGGTCCTAGGCGTATCATACTTAAGCGGTTGGCAATATCGAACACGTAAACTGATCATGACAGAAGTTCCCAGAAGAATTGCATAATTTTGACAAGGCTTAAATACTATAAATGCAGATTTATTGTACAGGTTTATTGTACAGATTAAATGAAACGGACCCTCTTACATGCCTCTGTTTTTGGCGTGTGTTTCTTCCAAATTTTCCCATTTTCAGTATTCTTTAGTATAGACGATGTTTGTTCAAGTACCCCAAAATGTCGAAGTTTGAAGTAACAGTTATAACACAGGAACAATTATGCGCAAGCAATGTAGTGTAAAGTCATTTAAATGAACTGATTCCGATCTGATTGCGATCTAGTTAGATCACGGTAATAGGCACAGAGTAATATGAAGGTGTCAAGCATATACCTTTCTAAATTTGAACTAGTTGAATTGAATGTCATTGCGTTATGCATACTCGTCTAACGAAGGGATACACAATGGTACATGCAACTTCAATTTTGTACTTATAGCGAATCAATCAATCATTCATCCTACATTCCACCAATGTCACATTAAACCGAGATATGCCGTTAAACGAACATATATGTTAACTGACTGATACATACTTCAAGTCACATGGTTACTTTTACGAACGAGTGGATGAGAGAGAGTGAACAAAACAAGACACACGTCTACTATCTAGTGAAGGAATACCTTGTAAGTCGAACAGAGCATTTAAATTATTTGAAATCAGTGTGTGTATGATTATAAGCTACATGTTTTACTGTGAGGAACGTATTCGGCAAATGACGCGTACTTCGCCCTTCAACAATTTAATGACGTTCCGATCTAACGTCACTGTTTTATTATTATTTGTGTGTGCGTATGTGTGTGTTCGAAGTTATTAATATTAACGAGTATGAATTGTGTTTTACTTAGCAATCCCGATCTTTCAAACAGAAATGTAATACAAATAAAAGCTATTCTCAGACTGGCATTTAAAGTTCTTTGATAACTTGTCATGATAAAATACCTCGAAAGAGTAATTTTCCATTTAATGCAATTATGGCAGTTAAATTTATATCCGGCACAGCAAGCCGTTTTTCAAAGAAGACACGCTGTGATTTTAATACATTTGTTCAGGTGTAAACAGATGGGTAAATTATTCATAACAATCGCGATGTACCGTGTGTTAGATACAGGAACCTATTGTAACTGAATAAACGAGTCTTGCCTTAGTTTATTTACTAGGAATGTTGAAGAATCTTTGTTCAAAAGTACATGCTAATAACTATAGTAAAGGGGATCCGTCGGAAAAAACAAACATACACTACAGAAGAAATTAGCAGACTCGGTTTTCCTACTTGCAGGTAATACAATGAGGTACTATAAGACCCATCACCTCTCAAGCCCACTAGCACCGGCTTTTGTGGTATTCTACTTTAATGACACAGGGAATGCTTCCAGAGGATCTGCAATAAAAAGAAATATAAAAAGATTGGACAGGGAAAGTAGCATTCAAGGAGGACAGTCAACCACAAAACATAGAAACAAACACAGAAACAAACACGCAAACAGACAAACAAGAATAAATGAAAACGACATCACAAACACAAAAGGGTTGACAATAGGGCTACCACCTTGGAACGGTCAGTGGCAAAGTAGGCCACTGGGGGTTTAAACCGATTCTAGGGTGCACCAAACATCACACTTACCCTACTGTCATCCCATGAAAACAGGACAGTGTAAATAAAGACATCCCCGCCATGATCTAATCTCTAACCAACAAGGCAGCATCAATAGGCAATATAAGTAAAACACAAATATGCTCGTGTTAATATAATACAAACAAACAATAGTCTACAAAGCCACATTGAAGGTACTCAATGACTTGGCAGAAGCCAGAGCAGTAAGAGAATAAACCATTAAGGGCACGACAAGAAAGATCATAGACAAACATCAAAAGCCACCGTTCAATGGGCTTTATGTAGGCGTCATCATAGGGTCGAAAGCCTGTCCGGTCATCGTACAATTAAAGAGGAAAGCATAGTGGCGAACTGTAAAAGGGTCCACCACCAAGCATGCAGTACGTTGCAAAATGATAGGGGATAGCGTCATAACCTTTTGATAAACATTTGAACAAGTTTAACAAAGATAGTATGAAAGTGATCATGACCAAGAATCTTACGAAGTTTATAAATCACATCACCATAGAAGTCAGGTTGTGATAGTCCTTTTCGCAGAAGAGTCCTTAAATTATTTTTATGTTTGGAAAGAAGATCAGGGTTACGATAATACACTTTTGCAAACGTTTTACAAAGTTTATGGTAACGGTAACCCTGATTGAGTAACTTTTTAGTTATACAAAGATTACCAATATTAAAGTCCTCAACTCGGGTACAAGCTCTAGGTAAACGAATAAGTTGAGACACATACACCCCATAAAAAGTTGCTCGGGGAACATCCCCAGCCAAGTGGGGATAATTAGCAATGTCAAAATTAAAATCATCTCTCTTGTCATAGATTTTGCTAATTATTTTACCATTTTCAATCGAGAGATCTAAATCAAGAAAAGAAGCATTATAATCAGATATATTAGCTTTGTTAAGCTGAAGTTCTTTAGGATAAATATCATTAACCATAGTTGGAAAGAAAAAGTTGTCAATGTTCAATATGTCATCCAGATACCGAGAGGTGTCATTAAAGGCTTCAATAATTCGAAATAAAGCGAGCCTTATATGGATTTTTATGTAATTTATGAATCCAGTACATTGAAGGCAGTTTATTTTGCTTATCGTTTACAAAGGCCATGAAATTAGTGCACCGAGTGATATGTGCGGAAACAACACCATCCTCAGTAGAATTAACAGGAATATACGAATTGGTGCTGCCGAGTTTCAGAGATAAAAAATGTACGTAATGTAGGCGTCAAACAATACTTACATTATTAGCTGCTTTATCTGCAGGAACTAAAACAAATTTATTATGAAATTCCTGAATTCCCGATTTTAAATTACGAAAGGAAAACCTAGGTCTCGGAGGAAGTAAAGAGGGGTTAGCATTATAAAAGTTAATACCTGTATCTATAATTTTTAGAATTGACTTTTTCCAAGTAGAAAGTGAGTTTGGGTCCGCATGTTCTCTACGACACCATTTGATACTAAAATCTTCAATGGAGTGGGCGATCTGGGCACGACAGGTATTAAAATCAATAGCTGAAGGTAATCTATATCTAGGACCTTTCGAAAACAAATGCCGAATACGCTTATCAATAATATCAAAATTACCAGTGATAATATGACCTGCTGGAGCATAGCAAAATGTTGATGCGTTGCATTCACATTCCTTAGGAGTATTATGTACTATATCAAGGTCAGAAACTATTTTGTTGTAGTTAAAAATAATGTTTGTAATAGGCTTTTTATACTTATAACAAATTACAGGACTTTCAGAATTTTTGAAATATTTTGGGATAGAATCAACTACATGAGTATCTCGAAAAAATACTAGGCATGTCAATGAAATCAATACCTTTGTTAATATATAGTAGTTTTAGAAAATGCCTGACGTGATTAGACTCCTTGTCAATATGGGGTCGGAGAACATGTTGTGTATAACTTTGAACTATGGAAGCAGTGTTATAAAAGGGATCTGTAAGAATGAACATTTTGTCGGCTTGCTCGTCGATCAACTTTAGTGATGATATGGACAAAGAGGTAAGCCGCGAAAGCATAGAGTGCTTTCCAGACTGTTTAAAAATGGTATGTAAATCAGAGACAGAAATAATTACACGCGATTTACGTTTGATGTTACCATTACGCCTAAGACCATGAGACCTAGCTTTACGCTTTCGGATAGAAAATATAGAAAAAATGTCAATATTAGGATCTTTAGAAATATTTCCTTCTTGATAAATATTGTCATTAAGGCCGAGTGGATAAGGTGTCTGTACGTTTTTCATCCACTTAAGTTCTGCAATATGTCTAGCTTTTATTTTAAAGCTTTTAGTAGCATCATTATCAAAAATTATATATTCAACCGGTTGAACAGTTACGTTATTAAAATTATGACCTGACTGACGAAAGTGTTGGTACAAGTAATTTTTTAACTTTTTAGGATTACTTGCATTATATTTGTGTTCACGAAATCGAACTTTTAAGGATCGACCTGTTTGTCCAACATATTGTATACCGCAACTTGGTGCATGTCAAGTCAGAACATAAATTACGTGAGAAGTACATCAATCAACATTAGAAGCTAGACATACATTAAACAATCTACCATTAACAGCTGATTTAATTGTGGACTTGCAAGATAAATAATTGCAACAACTGCACCTCTTAGTATTGCACTTATTAATAGAGGGAAACACCCTGCGCTTTGAATGAACTAAATGATTTCTGAAAGGAGACTTTATATGGTATTTCCTCAAAACAGGTGATCGTAGAGGAGTTACGGAAACTTTTGAGCCATTATTAAAAATCTTAGTAATATTATTAGAAGGAACATGAAATGAGGTTGCCGAATGAAGATTTAAAGGTGTAAGGCGTACATGTGGTTTAATTCTAAGAAATGAAGAGGAATTTTGTGGAATTTGTATTGATGACGCAGAGTGTAACCGAAGAGGTGAAAGATTTATTTTTAAAGTTTTAACTGATAGACTCATAATTGTTAATTACATCATTAATAATAAGTTCTGAGCCCATACATAAGATGTTTTGTAAAAACAAAATTGCAGTTAGTTAGAGAAAGGACACAACTGTAATGTTGTAGACGTTTTAATCACAGTACACGTTGTAACTAGAAATTTATAAATGTTGAAGTTCCTCTTTGAACAATTGAGCCAGTTTATACTGTATTTAACGTAAAGAGTTTGCAAAATGTTGCATCCTAAGTTAGCTCACATGCTTGAGCCAAACGCGTACTCTGTCAATAATGAAACTTGCACAAATACTACTTGCTGTGTTACGTGTTGTTTTAGTTTTCCGAAAGGAAATATCTTGCGTAGCCATGTACCAGTCGATTAACAGCAGCATATTGTACATATAATATAATTAGAGCGAAAATTCCCGTGTCGCGTTTCTTTTTCTTTTCAGTATACATTTAGTTACTGCACATAAACATACCGTTAAACGCAAATTAGATTAGACACAATTTCTTGTTTCAATGAAGCAAATACTGTTTATAAATTCTCGTATAACTAGATATTGAATAATAAGAAAAATGGTCCTAAAGAAACCACATCATCCAAACGCAATGTCATCGTAGGTTCGCTCTATACCATAAACCAAGAGCACATTACATATAGATTGAAAAGGATAAAACACAACACAAATAGTGGTGACGACTTTGAACGGTCAGTAGGCAATATGCAAAAGGCAATCTCTAACAATAACGTCCACATATAGAAAATTTAGCAAGCGATACACGTATATATTGTGCCATATTTAGAAAACCCTCAGGAGGCTCGAGTATTGTACTAAACAACCGCAGCAGTTGTAGACAAAGAAAAAAAAAACAATCTAGGTTACGACCAGAAACCAGAAACCAAAGGGACTAAAGTTCATTCGCAACCTCCCCGTTCAGGGTTTCAACATATGCTAAGGTTGTCAGCAAACCCGTCTGACCGGGCCCTCTGATATCCGAAGGATACATATCTCACCACCATTATAATAAAAAGGTTGTGATATCCCTAGTTGCATGAATGTTTTTATGTTGGTGTTGTACTTATACTGGCAGGTTTTCCTTGCGGCAATAGAACTTTGAGAAAGATCTACGCAGTTTGTGATTACGTAAACGTTGTTTACTTAAAGTCCGCACCATCGTTACTTGAGATAGCAAAACGAATGAGCTAGAAGATATAAACCACGTGTGATGATAGCATCTAAATATAAATAGTTAACGATGCCAATGTTAAAGTCATCATCTCTGTTATTATAGATGTATTATATGCGTTTTTAATCATTTGTATGGAAAGCCGCAGGGGACCCTGCGATTATAATTATGTTTACTATATGTTTAACTGAATCATTATGATCACCACTTTTCCACGATTTCGGTAGGTTATAATTATATTAAAATCTCTGCAGACACATTATCATTATAACCATACATTATTATTATAATTCCATCAAAATCATAACAACCTCCCTATGATTTAACGTATTAAAACCACACGTGTAACTTCCCTTTCAAAACTATGATCGTAATTACTATAACCTGCAAAATCCCAGGATTATCATTATTCTGAAAATTGTCGACACATTATATTTTTATAATCGTGATACATTAAAATCTCGCGAGACAATTTATGAATGATTATGTCCGGGAGACTTGGCACAAAGTTGGTGATTATCATTTTAAGACTGTAAATAATAATAAAAATCAAAGTATCGAATATTGAAAGGATCGGTTGGAACAGGATGTTTAAAGGAATTGGTGGGCAGGCGGTTTAATGGAGCCGGTTGGACAGGAGGATTAATGGATGGGGATTGGCAAGAGGATTAAGGTGAGATCATGATGGGCAGGAGGATTGATGAATGTGAATGGGTAGGGGGTTAAGATAAGAAATTAGTGTGGGGGGAGCAGGAAGCTTAACGGATGCGGGTGGGAAGAAGGTTTGAGAGAACAATGTGTATGTGGGGGAGGGGGAGCTGGAAGCTTAGGGATGCTGGTGGGCAGGAGGTTTAAGAGAAGAAATGTGTGTGGTGGAGCAGAAAGCTTAAGAGATGCGGGTGGGCAGGAGGTTTAAGAGAAGAAATGTGTGTGGGGGGAAGCAGAAAGCTTAAGTGAAGCGGATGGGCAGGAGGTTGAAGAGAAGTAATGTCCCAGCTAGCAAAGCATATGGGACCCATATGGGTCCAATGTTGTTTTCCATACGGGCCCAATATGGGCTGCCCACATGGGCCCCATACCAAAGGTGCAACCGGGATTAACCTGGGTCCCATGTGGGCAGCCCATGTGGGTCAAAGCAGCTAGCAAAGCATATGGGACCCATATAGGGCCCATATAAGTAATCCCACATGGGCGTGCCCAGATATAGCCCATATGGGTCCCATTTACCCTTGCTTTCTGAATGTGGGACCCATATAGGACCCATATGTGTAATCCCACATGGGCTTGCTGAATGTGGGACCCATATAGGACCCATATGGGTAATCCCACATGGGCGTGCCCGGATATAGCCCATATGGGTCCCATTTACCCTTGCTTGCTGGGATGGCATAAAACATGAAGCCGGTCACATTTGCTTCAAGTCAGTTTCGGACGACTTGAAAATGCACAGAACTGCCACGACATATCAATCGCTAAACTTGAATATCTTCTATACTTGTTAAAGAAAATGTTTGAAACTTTTAAGTTTTTGTGTTATATGATTGCTTTATCTTATCAGTGTATCAAATTTACTGTTTATGTAATATTACCTAATTCAAGTGTCAAAATGCATGCCCTTATATGGCAATTTATTGGTTTCTTGAATAAATGCTTTATTATTCGCACAGTACATCATCTTTGACTTATCATTTCTGCTTCCAAAGAAACTTCATTGTTGGTAGATAAGCTTATTTGTAATTGTAGTTGATGGCTAAGCTGGATTGATGAAATCCTAAACCTTCCTAACCTAATATGGTTAGATTTTTACGCCAAAACGTAACGTCATTTTCATGACGTCATCTTCATGATGTCATCATTTATTATGTTATTCAGGGAGTAAATAGAGTTTGTCTTTCAAGGGGCATAACTTGAAAAGAGATTATTACAGAACAGAGCTAGCTAGGAAGCAAGTTTACTATTTATAAAAAGGAGTGTACTTGGACCAAAATAGATTTCAACCACTTTCAGGCAGGTCAGGTGGTCTGATGACAAGCGGACAGTGACCATTAAGAGACTGACTGACTGACTAAAGACGTGTATGATAGTCTCCTTATTCAGGATAAAAAATCAAATGTGCTACTGTGTGGAGCTGTACACAAGAAGATTCCAGCAACAATGACCTTGAGACCAAGCAAGGCTGCCAAAACGCCTATAGAGCAAGCACTTATGGATAGTGCTAAAGCTGAAAGTGATAAAAATGAACTGCGTACATACCGTATCTTTCACCTTGGGAAGACTGCTGACATGTTCTTTGAAACATACTCTGATCACAGATCCTGGCACAAGGGAAATTAAACTTTGACTTGAAATTTGATAAACAGATGGGGTTAGGGTGGTGCAAGACAGCAAGTCCGAGAAAACAACGTCGCGTGTGGGTTTGAAAAAGACGCCTCAATTCCTGGTGAACAACAACACCAACAACAACAACAACAACAACAACAACCACAACTACCACAACCACCACAACCACAACCACAACACAACACAACACAACCCCACACAACACAACACAACACAACCAACCAACCAACCAACCAACCGACCAACCAACCCCACACAACACAACACAACACAACCCCACACAACACAACACAACCCCACACAACACAACATAACCCAACCCCACACCACACCACACCACACCACACCACACCACACCACACCACACCACACCACACCACACCACACCACACCACACCACACCACACCACACCACACATCAACAAGAAAGAAGAAGAAGAAGAAGAAGAAGAACAACAACAACAACAACCACAACAACAACTACAACCACAACAACCACCACAACCACAACAACCACACCACAACACAACCCCACACACCACAACCCCACACAAAACAAAACACAACACAACCCCACACAACACAACACAACCCCACACAACACAACACAACACAACACAACACAACACAACACAACACAACACAATACAACACAACACAACACAACCCCACACAACACAACACAACACAACACAACACAACACAACACACAACACAACAACACAACACAACACATCACATCAACAATAAAGAACAACAGCAACAACAACAACAACAACAACAACAACAACAACAACAACAACAGCAACAACAACAACAACAACAACAACAACAACAAAAAAAAAAAAAAAAAAACAACAACAACAACAACAACCACAACCACAACAAACCACCACAACCACAACAACCATAACCACACCACAACACATCAACAAGAAAGATAAGATAAGATAAGATAAGATAAGATAAGATAAGATAAGATCAGATAGTAAGTAAGTAAGTAAGTAAGTAAGTAAGTAAGTAAGTAAGTAAGTAAGTAAATAGGTAAATAAATAAGTAACTAACTAATGAAAAAAAACCAAAAAAAAAACATTATTGACTTATCAACAATAACCGCCGTCAAGTCGATACACATTTAAGATAAATAAGATCAGATAAGATAAGATAAGATAAGATAGTAAGTAAGTAAGTAAGTAAGTAAGTAAGTAAGTAAGTAAGTAAGTAAGACGTAACGCTAAAGGCAGAAAATTAAGTGCCGCAGCACGGTTAAATGACGGATGGGCAAATTCAGCAATAGAAAAAGTTAAGGCTGTTGGAGGGTCATTTCCCCAAAACAAAAAAGTGTTACGGTCACTTAAGAAAATTCAGGACAAAAATACGTACAACATCGACAAATGTTACAAACTTATAAAACAGCCAGATTTATCAACAAAGTGAACAAATTTAAAGGGTCACTGTCCGTAAGTAACCAGATATTTAGCATAACCAAATAACTGTCTGACTTTTATTCATTGAAATGTATACATGAAAACATGAGGATAGACCCTAAGAAGTATGTAGGAATACATTCGTGAGTTTGAAAAAAAAAAGTTTTAATTATTAAATGTAAATAAAGTGGGACCCACAATATTCACGTGACTTCCATAGCGCACTAGGTTTTCACCATAGTATGTATTGCGTAGTATGTATAACCCGCTTAGCTCAGTCAGTCGGGAGCGAGTTCCGACAACTTTACGCTCACGCACACTTATTTTTACTGCGAGTTCAAATCCACTTGTGGATTTGCTTTTTTTTGTACCGCGATTGAATTCCGTTAAACAATCTTGCTTTTAATTAGTAAATATTGAATAATGTTTAGTGTATAATGATTGCGAACATAATTATTGGGTGTTTTAAAAGCTAAAAGTTACGGACAGTGTCCCTTTAAAGTTTACGATGACCAGTGACAACATAAAACATACTCAACTGACCTTCTCGACAAGTAAACAATGACCACACATTTTGCTATATGAAAAGTGGATGGGGTAACAATTTGACATGAAACACTACAATAGGATAATATATACAATCTACTCACATGAAGCATGCAATCAGGATACTCTTTATGTCCTAAACACAGTATTGGTATCATGTTCAGGCATCTTTGTCTTTCCATGTTGACGCTATGAGGCTCCAAGCTGAGATGGTCAAATCGCAAACATAAACTGTTGTGGCAGAGATGAGACACGTCCATTCCCCTAGGAATACTAGGAACACACATCACACACATATGCATCACTCTTTGAGCTAACAGGTTCATCTGAGTATGTCTCCCAGCCAAAACAATCGACTGTCTCCCATATTCTGACACTTTCTGACCACAGATTCGTCTATGAAGTCCCAAATGACGGTTATAAAGCATACACGGGGTCCAACTAGAAGCAAAGTAGTCTATTTTACACTGCAAAAGCATCAAATACTTATCAAAATCCATGTTATGCCTTAGAAATACACTGTTTCACTCTAAAATCAAGATTTCACTTTTAAAAAATCAACTCTAGCAACAACAGGCGCTGTCTGTCAAGCTTTTCCCTGATCCAGATGAGGGTTGTTTAACGTCTCACTAGTGAATTAATCAACACTATATAATATATGTAAAAATGGTCACTTGTGGACCACTGCGAACATACTTTAAAATGTCCATTGGTCTTTAAATCTCCCCTCAATCTGCAAACCTTCATCTGAAGCTCAAAATATCCACAAAAAATCAAAAGTTGACCAGATTATATATTTTTTAAATTCCAGTCTTCTTTAGTACCCCTCAAAACTAGCTCCATTTCACTGATCATTCAACTGTATTCCTACTCATTTTCAAAGTATCACATCTTCCTCGAAAATCTCCCAGTGGCATCCAAACTTGGCAGAAGTCATGAACATGTTCCAATCTTGTCACCTGAAGGCAGAAATAAGAGAATGATTGCACATTTCTAAGTTCAGAGCAAACCGATTAACACAGCCCTAGTTTTTTATGGTGTAAGAATCTTCTACCGTCATGTCCAAGGGAGGTAATTCTGTAGTGAGAGTCATGTCCAAGGGAGGTAACTCTGTAGTGAGACCTTTAACTGCCCAGCTAGCAAAGCATATGGGACCCATATGGGTCCAATGTTGTTTTCCATACGGGCCCAATATGGGCTGCCCACATGGGCCCCATACCAAAAGTGCAACCGGGATTACCCTGGGTCCCATGTGGGCAGCCCATGTGGGTCAAAGCAGCTAGCAAAGCATATGGGACCCATATAGGGCCCATATAAGTAATCCCACATGGGCGTGCCCAGATATAGCCCATATGGGTCCCATTTACCCTTGCTTTCTGAATGTGGGACCCATATAGGACCCATATGTGTAATTCCACATGGGCTTGCTGAATGTGGGACCCATATAGGACCCATAAGGGTAATCCCACATGGGCGTGCCCGGATATAGCCCATATGGGTCCCATTTACCCTTGCTTGCTGGGCCAAGCTAGCAAAGCATATGGGACCCATATGGGTCCAATGTTGGTTCCATACGGGCCCAATATGGGCTGCCCACATGGGCCCCATACCAAAAGTGCAACCGGGATTAACCTGGGTCCCATGTGGGCAGCCCATGTGGGTCAAAGCAGCTAGCAAAGCATATGGGACCCATATAGGACCCATATAAGTAATCCCACATGGGCGTGCCCAGATATAGCCCATATGGGTCCCATTTACCCTTGCTTTCTGAATGTGGGACCCATATAGGACCCATATGTGTAATCCCACATGGGCTTGCTGAATGTGGGACCCATATAGGACCCATATGGGTAATCCCACATGGGCGTGCCCGGATATTGCCCATATGGGTCCCATTTACCCTTGCTTGCTGGGGTGTATGTGGGGAGGAAGGAGAAGGAACCTTATTGGATAAAGGTGGGCACGCGGTTTTAGAGAAGAAATGCAGGGCCTCCTCTGGGATTCGCAAATGGAGCCACATGAGACAAAATAAAAGTGGCGAAAAAAAACAACTTTGGCGAATGTGATTGGCGAAAGAAATATCCAATGTCAGTCATGCATGTTGTGTATTACTTTCCAATCTCGTCATATCCCTTAATTTCCCACTGTATAATTGCCTAATAACTCTCCCAAATTTAGCACCTCTTATTTCCAAGTCCAGAAGGCAACACTTGTCCATGATGAGGTGTGAAAAACACACATTTGGTGTCAAGTCACACATTTGGTGTCGAGTATACATTAAGCTTTAATTATAACTGACAGGATAAAATAAACCAGTGAATAGTATAATTCTAGATAAGATTTTGTATACATGTGCAGTATTTATTTCGAAACTGAAATATGTGCAGATTAATAAGTTTTAGTTTTATGTAAAAAAAATGAGTAAACGATTTTTTAAAATATAATTTTATGATTATAATTATTACTAACTGCTTTATTCATGGGCCATATTTCATTTAAAAATACATAAAAATAATTTCGAAAATATTATGTGCTATTTTGTCCAATTTTTTTCATTTTGCGGAATTGGTTGCGAAAGAAAACAAATGGCCAGAGGAGTCAATGAAACGTGTGTGTGGTGGTGTGAGGAGCAGGAAGCTTAGTTGATGCGGGTGGGCAGAAGGTTAAAGAGAAGATCCGTGTGTGAGTGTTGGAGGGGTGTGGCGTGGGGGTTGCAGAAACCTAACTTGGCATACGCCTTTATTCCCGAGAGTAACTTGGAACAATAAAACGAAAAATCAAACATAAAAAGTTTAAATATGCAATAAAAATCAGAGTTGGCATGATGGAGTGGGGCGTCGGAAAGGGTAAGCATAAAATGTTTATATTCTTGACAAATATCGCTTGCATGAGCATAAAAGCATCAACAAAAAATATTTATCGGGGGAGGACTCCCAAACACGCTTGTGGAAGAGTTGCACCTACTCCAAAACCCTCACACACTCTGCGCTTTAGAAGTATGATTAAAACAGGCCATGCTACGCCTACTGCCTAACCATCCCATTCTTTAAACCTCCTGTCCACCCATAGTGTGTAAACCTCCTGCCCCACCCCCATTTCATAAACTGCAACAGATATCATTACTTTATATGCAAACATTATTATAACTGGCTTCTTGTGAGATTTCTTATTTGTGTGTGATTATTATAATTATAATATTGTTCGAATTTTTTATTTTTATGTAGGTTAACATTATAATAAAGACGCTGAGTTGGTTATTATAATAACATTGTTGCATGCAGCGATTAAAATACAAAAATGTTAGATTTTAATGCGGTAATTATAATAATAAAAATGTTAAGTAAATTATAATGTGTGGTTAAAATAATAATGTATCGGAAGAGATTACAATTTATTATAACCTACCAAAATCGTGGAGAAGAATATCATATATGGTTAAAACAATAACGTTGTCTACAAAGATTTTCATTGTATTATAACCTACCGAAATCATAGAAAAGTGGTGATTATAATAATTAAGTTAAACATATTGTAAAAAAATAATTATAATCACAGTGTCCCCTACATCTTTCCATACATTTGAAATCGAGAGATAAAGTTCAAGAAATGCTGCAACGGTATCTGAACTGTTTGCTTTATTCAAATGATCTCTGGCGGATACATATTAATGACGATAAGAGCAAAGAACGGATTATCACAATTGAGCATGCCATCCAGATACCAAGATGTATTTTTAATGTATTAGCCTTTTAACATTGATGCAATAATTCAATTTTCATATCGCACGTTACTAACTACAACTGCTAAAATTGCACGCTCGCTAAATGCCGTATTATGTCATAGAAGAACTTATTCACACAAGTGTCCCGTTTTATTGTGTTGATAGTAGGGAAAGTGTGAGGTTTTGTGCACCCTAGAATCTGGTTTAAACACACAGCGTTTTTTTTTGCCACTGACCTTACCAAGGCGATAACCCTATTGTCAACCCTTTTGTGTTTGTGATGTCTTATTTGTCTTTGTATCACATAACTTGCGGTGTGGGATAGTAATTTCACGGTTATGGATATCTAACAGGTAGATTGATGTTGCATTGTCCGGCCGGCTAGCTCAGTCGGTAGAGCATCGGAACGGTAGTCCGAAGGTCCCGGGTTCGAGCCCCGGTCTGGCTGCACATTTTTCTAGCCCTGTGACAGTAATAACACCATTCAATATTTTCGATATTACACTAGTGGTATAACATAACGTTAATGACATAATGGACTTCACGTTAATGTACGTTGTCTGACGTAATGTGACGTTATAAGTAATGTAATAAATAGGATCTAACGTTCGTTCTCATTCATTATTGATCCTCTATTTACTCAGGTAAGATCCTCTATTTATTTATCTTTCAATTTGTTCTTTGTTTCTGTGTGTGTTAGTGGTTGACTGTCGTCCTTGCATGCGTTTTTTCCTGTTCGATTATTATATCTATATTGACACACTTACCGTTCCAAGGACGTACCTTTAATGCCTACTGTTACCTATATGTGTACATGCATTGTTGCAGGTTTATGATTGATTTTGCCTTGAAGATAGTACAGATGTAAACATGTTTACAATGCATATGCAGATTAGTTATACAAATTCATTTATGATGATGTGGTCTGTTTCATTATATTATTTTATGCAAATTCATTTATGATGAAATTTGGACTATTTTCATTGGACAATTTTAGTGGTTTTAGAAGGTACCTTTAATGCCAGCATTTTTATGAGTGTTGTGTCAAGTACCTTGATTCTCTTCACCCTTGTAACTATTGTTTGTTACAAATATGTCTTTTGGATGACTGAATTTTACGAGTACTTCATGCCATGCTTGGTTTGTATACCTTTTTTTTTATGTAAACTGGTCTTAATGGGAATTTTGGAAAGTCTTCAAATTAAAAGCATTTACTTTGTAATAAATAGCTAGCAGAGATTTCCTTTGGTAAACGAATAAATCAATGTATTATGAGAAGACATAAACATGTGTATTTTAAGATCCATATCAAAGGCATACACATGCGTTTTTAATGCGCTTCTTTGGCTACCATTCATTATAACGTTTTGAATTGACTTTAAGAAATAACAGATACTGGAAAATCACGAATGGTCTCTTACTTCATTTTTTGAACATATTAGGCTGTATAATTATGACGGTCGATTTATTCGTGGAGGAGGCAGGCCAACCACTTTTGGGTAGAACCAGTCCTATAAATCTCCCGTCATGCATGGCTATACTGAAAAATATTACTTGCGGATAAAACGATATACAGTCAACAACTAAACTCACTTTGTCTGTTGGGTTCTGGCGACCTGCATTGTTTCGGGTGCCGTTTCGCTCAGTTCACTAGAGCAGTGTCAGTAAAACAATAAACGTGGCGCCAGCGTAAATGGAGCGTCTACAATACAATTTACAGGTGAGAAGAGTCTAGGACCATTCTCCATATTTGATCTCGATGTAAATGGAGGATGAGCCTGGAATGTTCATTTCTGTCAGGCGCCATAAAAGCTTTCATGTGTTGGTGCGCATTAAACCCAATCCAATTCAATTAAGTTGGGTTCTAAGAAAGTCGAACAGTATAACTGTTTCACTTGTTTTATATTTCATCCGTGATTTGCGCACAGTATGACCTTGTTATGGGTCGACGTGTCGTAAACCACCATTCATGCATTCACTCATTCGAACTGTTGCGACGCTGAAATGAAATATTATTCAGGCACGTATGTAAGACCATCACTATACATGTATGTCTCAGTTTATCTTTCCGAACCATAACACGATGCTAGTATTCGATGCACTTAAAATAAGCTTTCAGATATAATTATTCGGCAGAATAATCTATGTTTATTCTCCTTCTGGTACAGAAATAATTGCATTAATAACATCTTGAGAATGGCAAAGAGCATTACATCGAGTTTCTTGCGGAGTTAGATGGTTTTAAAAGTCAATTGGAATGAAGCCTTCATATGTCATTGTAAGACAACAATAACAAACTTTGTCTAACGTTCTGAAGAGCTGTGTAAATATAACTAGAAACTAGTGCAAACGGCATTTTTAACGGTTTTTATCCGATCGGGTCTTGCATTAAGGCTCGATTTGATTTTTCAAGTTTGGATACATGTCAAGTGTTAAAAGAGTATGATAACGGACCTTCGAAAAAGGCCGAACACGACATATACAAAATATTGCAGTCTCGGTTTGATTTTGACTGTTCTTGAACGGTAGTGAAATATGCTAGCTACCGCTTACGCCCTCTAGCCCAGGGTTTTATTCTGAAGGACCGTGTACTTAGGTCAATGACGTAAGCTACTATAATAAACTGTTTGAATATTTTCTAACGTGGCCATGGTGACTAAGTGAAAACCGATTATACAATAAAGATAACAGACAGATAATAATAAAAAGAAACATGAGCCAATAAAATCCGTACTCAATCTGTCAAGATCATGTTTACCTTATTGCCCGTGTTTTGAATAAATTTATAGATGATAACACCTTTGTAGACAAATGCATTATACCGACGTTGTAATTTCTTGATACAGTTTTGTTTTGTATATTCAGTTGATCAAGCTCATTTCCTAAGGCAACGCCGTTATTTGAGCTCGTCTATTTTCAGAACGATAACACGGTCACGGCTAATAACGTGTGATTCATAGCACACTTTTTAATATTCACGGAATTGCACAGTGCCCTTGACATTATTAACTATGTAATGTTCGCTTATAAGAATGCATGCTTTGTTATGTAAACACATAGATTGCATTGCATTGCATTGCAAAAAAAAATAAAATTATTTGTAAAGAAAACCACTTTAAATATCAAGCATTTTTCATGTGAAACACGTTCAGCGTTGCGATTCGTCATACAATATTTGTAAAATCTGATCAGTTATTTTATTTAAACATCACTCATCTTTAAAAAGAACGGTGGCTGTGAAAAGTAAATGAGTAAGACCTTTTCTGTTGAAGAAAAAAATGGAACATTGTTGTCACTGTATTATAGTTGTATAGATCACAAAAGAACGCGAGTGCGAATAAGCATTCATATCATAGCGGACGCCACTATGGCTGCCGCATAAGAGCGAGGCAATCGTTATTGGTTTGCAGAGTAAAAAATAAACGCCATTTAAAAAAGCTGATAATTTATATGATAAATCATCAATGAAAATGAAAAATAAAAAAGAGGAAGAAAATACATGACACTTAACAATCACGAGTATTTTAATTAAGAACCGTGAATAAACCGATACTTTTAATCTGCACAAATACATTAGTATACGACCTGAACACCTGGACGGAGTGTTGATAAACGGTTTTGAAGTGTATCTGTGCCATTAATTGACGTGTTCGTTTCTTTAATAGCATGGTGTTCAACTTATAACATTACACTTTTGTTTTAGATTGTATTTTTCAGCGGAAGCCATTATCATAAAAATGCGTGTTTTAATTATGTGAAACTGTCATTTAGGACGTATATTTTTAAGAATAATCTTCAATTTCACGCGGTTCGATTTAAATTACATTTTGAATTTTAAACCTATATGTTTCAGTTTCCTTCAGCCAAATAATTCCAGTAAATGCATTTCATAGTTGTTTAAAACTGTATTTACAACTTAAAAACGAATGTATGTTTTATCATGTTTATTGTAAACGAAAATGTAAAATATAATAATGAATTAAAAGTCGAAGAAATTGACAGATAACAGGACAGTTTGCTCGTATTTTACTTATGATTTAAAGAAAAACAACAACACAATGCGCATTTTTATTCACATATTGTAAGACAAAACATGGATACATTTTCTGTATGAATTACTATTATGACCTATTTCTCAGAATGTTACGCTTATCGAGGACACCGCCATGTTGTTGTTTTTTGTTAGTTTTATGACGTCATGCAACGTTACGTGCATGACGTCAGATAACGTTACGTTCAATAAACGCCGAAGGATTCCGCATTGATTTGCTTTATTGCTCAGTGCCTAATAAAGCAAAATGTATTAGGTCACCCCTTTATTAGGCAGAAAAGTGCATATATGCATGATAAAAATACATATTTGGTCAAAATGTATATATTTTTCATCGTTATCTGCAAATGTGTGTATTTTGCCCCTAAACTTATGTTATATATTTTTTTCTTTCTTTTCTAATAAGAAATTAATGAAACTTACTTTTTTTATAGAGAAGGAAATAATACAAATGCCAGCAGCTGATGTTTCGAACTAGAAGTTTTCATGAATTTATTGAATAAAAAAATGCATATTTAACTTTGTATACGTTCAGACATGGACTATCAGACTACATTAAGCGACAATTTTCTAGCATTTTCTTTAAATCTGTATTACATTTATTTTTATAATTAATGATATTTAATTCAAAATATCATTCTCTTTTTCAATACTTTTGCAGCACAGTTAGGAAGAAAATAATAGTTCATATTATAATGTTTTATATCAAAGTAATCAGTAGAGTTGACATTAAAATGAACATATTCGGCGAGAATGTAAAGATATGTGATTCAGTTACAATATGAAAAGTTTATATTTTTATATTTACCTTTTATGTTATAAGTTGAGCGCCTCTTGTATTTGAAAATATACGTGAACATAAAATAAAAGAAAAAAAAACACGTATCAAATATCCGTTATATTTTAAACTGCCAAGTCAAACTGAATGCAGTGCATGTTATGGGCATGGTGGCAGAATGATGGACATACCTTAGAATATTCCACATAGACAAGAAGCATGAACTGTGAATATACAAATAAAGTTTGTCTAAAAGGAGAACAGGAAATGTAGCATTCACATACAAATCAATCAAAAACACGCATACAAAACAAAGAAAAATAGAAGCAAAGCATGCGACACCACAAACATAAAATGATTGACAATATGGAACTGCATTGGAACGGTCATTGTCAGAAAGGCCGCTTGGGGTTTAAACCAGGTTCTGCGGTGCATCAAACCTCACCCTTACGTTTTCGTCAATCCAATATAATGTTTATAAGGAAACCCCGCCATGCTATATTATCTACCAACAGGGCAAATTGAAGAGCTCTTTCGTGACTGTTAAGACGGAAGACAAGTTAATCGACATCAACTATATTAATGTATGAGATGTGTAAGCGTTATTAATTGTCATTATGCTTCAGAATGTCCATATAGAAATAAATATAAACGTTGAACACTAACATGTAGCATTCAAGGACCACTGTAAACCGACAACGCGCACAGAAACAAACAATAATTTAAAAGATTAATAAAGGGCAAGATGTGCCATCACAAACGTAAAAGGGGTGACAGTAGGGCGCTCCGTGGAACGGTCAGTGGTAAAAATACCGCTGATGTTTATATCATGTTCTAGATTGCTCCAAACTTCATTCTTACCCTGTCGGCATCGCAATAAAACGGTACTGTGTAAATAAAGCCGCCTACATTTTTCTGTGCCAGTAGTTTATTTTGCTTAAAGTTGAACAGGAATGTAGCTATCACAGAACGCATTCAACCAAAAACACGCACTAAAACAAGCAAACAAACAACAACCACACTAGCTATAAGAAAGAAAAATGAGATATAGGGTCCTATAGAAACCACAGCGTCCGAACGCAATGACATCGTAGTGCAAACAAGGACTTGCAAATACAATGAAAGAGACAAAAAACAACAGAAAGGGTGGTGACATGCGACATGACAAACGCAAACGGATTGACACAACGCTACCGTTTTGAAACAGTCAGTGGCAAAAACACCGCTGGAGTTTAAAACAAATTATAGGGCGACCCCGTTGAACGGTCAATGGCAAACTACCGCTGGTATTTAAATCAGGTTCATCCTTATCTTATTGTTATCGCAATAAAACGGGACTGTGTAAATAAAGAAGTTTGATTAAAGGACGCATTATACAAGTCATCTCATTCACCATTTTGGTTATATGTCAAGTAATACTGTTGATTTTGCAAGAGCATACTCGCGCCATCTACAAGGCCAGATGACAACAATTACATACTACACATATTAGAATATTCACTGCAAATATAACTTCATAATACATTTATACAACTTAGAAATTGCATTTTTCCGGCTCCAGTAATAAAACATTGTGTGCATGTATGGCCAAAAGTGTGTATGTATATACTGAAAGAAATTTAGGGTAAAATGTCATTGTAAATAATAAGTAATCATGTTTAATCATAACAAATACCATCCTGACCATGGGTGATACCCATACGTTCAATAAGAGGATACTTAAGTGTCTCAGCCAATGCTTACTTTGCATTCGAAAATTAAAATAGATGCTATTATAAGTAACCTGTCCTTTTATTATACATTACAGAGTATTCTTTTTGATCCTGTAATGGTAATATATCCTTCCGTTATTGCTTCCATTCTAACATAGTCATTATTGTATGGGTATTAGTTCAAGCATCGATATTGTCTAATAGTGTTGCCTATAATATGTTATTATATGCTCAAATCCCTGTACCCTTTCCTAACATATTGTTGTTTATTTTTTATTTTGCAGATGGTATCTGAAGACCATCAGTGATGAAAAGTTATGTTTGTATTCTAAATATATTGTCTCTTGTGCAAATCTGGTTTAATGGAATTTTGAAATTAAGACTTTCCAAACCTGTTAAACGTTGAACAAATAATGTCAGGTTAATGGTGTGGAAATATATTCTGCGATAGCCTACACGTCATCAATGCTGATACATTTTAATAGATACATCATATCCACCACGGCGTAACATTTAAAGCAAGCATGACTAAAACTATAGTGTGTATGGTAATTAAATCTGTTTTCGGTTATAAAACGTTCACGTTGTCTTGCACCTGCACACATATTTCAATTTAAATGGGACCACAGGAAACGTTTAAAGTATTGTTTAAAGTCAACCGTTAAACATCAACATGATTCTATATTGTTCTAGTACATCAGCCACATTATAAATCAGATAACCCGAGCAGGCGACCACCGCACTCTCTTACCTGCACTGCCGAGACAGTGGATCGAACCCAGATTGATCTTTTGAAAATTATCAAATACGAAAAATACGTTGAAAAAATCAGTTTTATTTCATGTTTAGCAGTGAAATAGTGGATTTTAGCAATGAAATAAAAGTGGTATTTTTTAACACGTGTGAAATACAGAGTTTTATTTGTTCACTGCCGGAAAATCTTTTCTTTTTTTTATTTGTTTAGAAAATAACTGTTTTATATATATCATTCGGCTGTAAATGGTCTAACTAAGAAAATGAGCTATAGTTTTTAAACTGGTCAAGCGATTCAGAATTGTTGTTATTCACTTGGTCATTTTTCTCCAAAAACATTTTTTTTCAGAAAGTTGTTATACAAGTTATTAATCATTGGATTGGAACTAAGAAAATGTGTCGTAGATTTTCGAAATCGGTTAAGTAGTTTAGAAGTTATAGGGAATTAAAAACAGCAATTTTATCATAATAAGCCAATGAAATCATAAATGACGTCGTAAAATTGTAAACAAAAAGTCTGCATACTGCATAACACTTTGATTATAAATCATAAAATAAAAAGAAAATTTGTTGTTTTGTCGTGAATAACATATTTTATTTCATTCCGATCAAACTTCAATCATTATTATCGCATTCGTGAAAATATAAAGTTTTCATACTTCTCGATGAAATACAATCTGTTATTCTCTCCAAAACAACAATTACGCTCTAATTATTACTGTTGTTACCATGGCAATCGATATTTTTCGTCATAATTTGAATTATTTCTTTGAATTGCATAACACACTTTCTAAAAATCTTATACATTCAAAGAATCTTTTTTTAAATAACTTTCTTTGCGCAGATATAAACATATATAGTAAATCATAATATTGCATGTATAAACCCAATGCCAGCAAATATAATTGTGATTTTGTACTAAAAACAATAGGTGGTTTTGGTTATGAAGTGTACATAATATAGATTTGCAATTCCCGCAGGTTGATGTTGTCTACCAAGGCGCCATGAAGCAAAAATAGTAATGAATACTGATTACAACGATAGTTCTATGCATCACTGAGACGCCCCATGGAAGAGCCGTAAGTGATATATGATTAGCTGTAGTGTAAAGGGGTGTTCGGAAAGATACTACACGAAACGTGTGGCACGAAACGTGTGGCATATGTTGTTCTTATTACATGATCTCCAGAACATATTCATTTGCTGATATTGTTTATGAAATAGGTAATGTCGTTACTTGATTCCCAGAACGTATATATTTGCTGATATGATTTATGAAATATGAAATATCGTTTCTTAGAGAGCGGGGTAATCTTAATGTAGTGTCTGTAGCTGCTAAAACAGTGTACTATATATATTTTACTCACTCTTAATGTCGGGAATAAATCAATTATTTTCTTATCTTCAAGCATATAAAAACATAAACAATTTTAGGTAATAAGTGTTCTGTTCTGATTACGTCCAATCGTAAGAGAAAATTCCTCCTGGAACTGGAACGTGTGATGGTAGCAATACTTCTGAAACAGATTGATAAATTTCTTTAAAACAAATGTTAAAACAAATATTCCACAAATATGAGATATATATATATACAGTCTACTCTCAGTAACTCAAACTCGCTTATTTCGAATTTCCGCTTAAGTCGAATTTTTTTCACGGTCCCAATTTTATTCCTTCTATTTCTATGCAATTTGACTTCTTTTAAGTCGAATTTTGATAATTCGAATTATCGGATAATTCGAACTATTTTTCTGGTCCCAAACACGAATATATACATTAATTGACTCTCGCTAATTCGAAGTTCAATTAAATTGCAAAATGCAAGTTTGATCAAACACAAGCCGGCGTCGAAGTAAACAAAAGGTGATAATTGCCGAGATGATTTGACCTGTAACAAATAAATCATGGTGACATGTTTGTTAATTTATTTCTTGTGTTGTCTCTGATTTTTCATGATAAATTAAGGCTTGTTAACGAGGAAGTTTGTTTACGCTAATTGGAAATAATTGCCATCGCGTGGGTTAAAACAATTATAATAAGTATACTAATTTGATATGGACGAAACGTATAACTAATTAATTAATGAGTGGCAGATATCAATGTTCTGTTTTTTTGCTATACAATTCGAATGCTTAATTTAAGAGAGTAGATAGTGAAAACACCGAAAGAACATAGAGTTATAGACCTGAATATTGTAAATTGTTTCGTTTAGATATGATTTCTTATAATCGATATACTGTTTGTGTAAATTTAAACGTCTATTTATAGAAATGCATTTGTGACAATATTGAAAACATTGTTTCATTGTGTATATGCCTTTCTCTGTTTTTAATAAATAATGAAATCATAAATATTTTGCTGATTTATTTCATTACCAAAACGTTTTCTTATACTGCTTTAACATGAAATGCCCGAATATACAAACTGGCAAAACGAAAGTAGAATGCTACAGTGAGTGTGTCTCAAATTTGAGCGTAATAATAACAGTAAGTAATTAATGTAATTGCATCTTCCTATTGGATGTGACTTATAACTGTAAAGAAACATATTCATAAAAATATATGAAGAAAGAAATCATTTATTTTATTAAAATCGGCAAATATCGGAAATATATACACGTATATGCATAGTGTAAAACAGGTGGGAAGGGTAATAAAATAAACAAGTATGCCATAATCGTTTAATTCGAACTTCGGATAACTTGAACTTTTTTTCCGGCCCCTTGAAATTCGAGATACTGAGTTTGGACTGTATATATATATACATGCATGGAGATAACTATACAGTGTACATATATATGTAAACGGAGATAAATATAACCTTTCTATAGAAAATTTTATTATAATCATGTACAAATATAGGTATTAAAACATATTTAGATAATAATGTTCCATCTATATTAAAAACATATAACGGTAGCCTCCACCACTATATACACTCAAGTGATATGAAAACGCAACACGGGAATTTCTGCTATATATTGTATGTACAATATGCTGCATTTAATCGAATGGTACATGGCTACGTAAGACCTTTCCTTTTGGAAAAAATACTAAAACAACAAATAATACAGCAAATAGTATTCCTTCAATGTTTCATTATTCACAGAGTACGCGTTTGGCTCAATCATGTGAGCAAACTTAGGATGCAACATTTTGCAAGCTATTTACGTTAAATACAGTACTGAACTAGCTCAATTTTTCAAAGAGCTACTTCAACATTTATGAAGTTCTTGTTACAAAGTGTAGTGTGATTTAAACGTCTACAACATCACAGTTGTGTCCTTTCTCTAGTTAACTGCAACTTTCTTTTTAAAAAAAACATCTTGGGATTTCTTTGGAATATTATGTGCAATTAAGTGTGCAGTATATACAATATATAGCGGAAATGCCCGTGTTGCGTTTTCATATCACTTGAGTGTATATACCCAAGAAACGTGTTGAAACGGAATACCCAATTTGCAAAAGAAGAACTAACCGAGCACAAATAAAACGAGGACATTACAAACTGTTCTGATACGAGAATAAGTTCATGTATCAAACATTTGATACTTGATGGGGATGTTCCCCGAGCAACTTCTTATGGGTTCTATATGTCTCAACTTATTCGTTTTTCTAGAGCTTGTACTCGAGTTGAGGACTTTAATATTCGTAATCTTTGTATACTCAATCAGGGTTCCCGTTACCATAAACTTCAAAAAACCTTGTCGTGCCCTCAATGGTTTATTCTCTTTTTGATCTGGCTTAACTGAGTACCTTCTTTGTGGCTTTCTAGTATCTTTGTGTTTTACTTATACTCTCTATTAATGCTGCCTTGTTGGTTAGAGAATAGTTCATGGCGGGGATTTCTTTATTTACACTGTCCCGTTTTATTGGGTTGACAGTAGAATAAGAGGCATATATCCAATAGGTCAAATTGAATCCAAAATCCAAAATAATGATTACAATGGCTAAAATAAAACGTCATATCACAACAGGAAGCTTATTAATTGTAATTGATAAGTATATTAAAAGGTCATCCTACTAACCTAAGGGAGTGTCCGATTGCAGGTCAGATTGACTCGACGTATTTCATGATGAGGAAATTGGCACTTTCATATAACTGGCTTATAAATGCACTCTAATATCAGCTTCACATATAAATGGCATATCCGTGATCTGGACATATAAGCCTCTTACTCATATAACCCATTTAGACAAGATATTGACTTATACGCGAAGTATATGGGACATATAAGTTACATATAAGCTGCATATAAGTTGCATACAAGTCACCTATATGTTTGGTAAGAGAAGTCTAAAATATTGATGTCTTGATTGACTTTTCATGAACTGTAGTGAAAAACGCTTGCTACCGCTCATGCCCTCTATCCTCTGAATATTTAAATGTCAATAGTACGAACAGTTTAGCCACACGAAGATGGTATTCGTATTTTCGTACAATTACATTACCAGCGGCGTATTGTCTCAGTCAGTTTGAAACTGTTTTGACCTATACGAAACAATCGAATCGGAGAATTAAGTCAAATTTGATCAAGTCTTAGATCATAGACAATATTGCGTTAAGTTTTTAACCTTAAACAACACCATTGTCGGATGAAGAAGACGTAGTTCGTCTACTGGAAATTATATGTGCCCACGATGTATCATTAATTCCTATATATGATATGTTTCACAATATCTTTTTGCAACAGTGTGACATAACATATGAAATAACCCGCCTCTACGAACAATTTGTGAACGCCATATATGTGTAATGTCCGGTAAATCACATTGTTTAAGGTCATTATTAACAATTATTTGAATTCTTGAACTTGTTTGATCATATAACTAATTGTTATAATGCACCCATCATATGGTGGAATAACGAACACATGTAGATTATTCTGATTTGTATCATCCTTTATTCAAATATAAGCAGCCAGGTTTGAAGTCAAAAGTATATCAAATGAATTCATTTATTTACTTATTTTGATGCTTCACATATACTTCGAGATTACCAAACTCAATCTTACATGTTCTTGCAACTAAACGATGGACTTAATATTAGTTTATTATCCAAAGTTTCCTCCTTCCTGTAACTGCAATCAATATTTAGCTCCATATAAATCCCAAAAGCGCACAGACAATTGAATTATGATTGAAATTTCATTTCTGTGCGAAGATCTGTTAAGTATTAAATGGAAATAAACATATGTCTTGATGTCCAATACTACTACGTTATATAGCACACATGATATGTTTACGATGCCCTATAGGATACTTAATGAAATACAATGAAATGAAAGTATCCCAAAAGTAGCAGACACAACCATAACTCATTAAATATTATGTGATGAACATCCATTATTTGTAAAATAACATGTCTGAATTACAATTATTGCCAGCCTGCCGTCTGCACTTTGCAATCAACAAATGTTTTGTTCCAATGAAAATAAGTGCATGTAAGCTTAGCAAACACGCTAGACTACTATTGATGAAGATCATTAAAGCTACACAGTCCCTATTTTAACTGGTAATAACTCATGAATATAAATGTGTCACATTTAAAGTAGTTTGAAATCGAGGAACATCCCCACAAGCAGAAATTGATGCGTACAATTTCATATTTTTATTTAGCCTCCGTACAGGTAACATCGATCAATGTACGGCTTCAGAATATATGTGATAACAAAGATAGTTGCCCGGAAGGTGATTTGAACCACAGCCTTGCACTTGTAAGTTTCGAAGGATGTACGCTGAACCACTAGACCACGTCTATTTATTGGTATATTGTATCATTTTTAACACTAAATAGGTATTACATAATAACATTCGCGCACCTACAAACTCATTAAGCGTTAAAGAACCGTTGAAGTCGAGATCTGGTTGTTTTGAGACGAAGTATTAGTTTCATATTAATAACATACTGTATTACACCAGGCAATGTTAATTTACACTTACGACAAGATGGACTACATATTTATTGATCCATCTTTAGTTGCCTTCAAATAAGTTGTTATTTTGCCTCATAATAAATGGTAGTTAGTACACCATTTTCTCAAGAAGGTTATGATTTCGTGGATAGAGCACCGGACTTGAAATCAGAAGGTCGTGTGTATGAGCCCCGAAAGAGGCTAACATTTTTATGTAAAACTCACTTGTGTTTGTAATAAGTAAATGTTTTCCTGAGATTTATTTGCTCGCTTAAATACCCGATTTCGACATGAGCTGGCGAACATGAATTTACAAATAAAGACATGCCTACACAGAAGAAATCGATTGATATAAAGACTTTGTAGGTGACATGTTGACATTAGCATTTAATTCAACATGTTTTTTACAATGTAAATGCTAACATAAACCAGTGTTCGGCCACGTTCATAACACGTGTTTGTTATCCCGTATCTGTATTCTACTATAATCAATGCATGGTCGAAAGGCAATGTGTTTCAGCATCATAGATGCATACTTATTAGGCAAATACTGATGTATTGTTTTATGTTCATTCCTACAATCTGAAAATATAGTATAGAGGATATGTGTTGGTTTGGAGTGAATAGCATGTTTCATTTCACGAAGAAGTGAGAAGTGGGAACAAATATATTTTGACGAACGTGAAGCATGAGTGAACATATAGAAGTTGTAATATTATTTCAAAATGTAATAAATATAGTATTCCCGATGAATTGTGCGATGAACTGTCACGTTTTATTGGGATGACAGTAGAGTAAGTGTGACGTTTGGTGCGCCCTAGAACCTGGTTTAAACCCGAGCGGCCTTTTTTTTGCCACTGACCGTTCCAAGGCGGTTTGCCCTATTGTCAACCCCTTTGTGAAGTCTTATTTGGCCTTTTATTCATCTTTAAAATTGTTCTTTATTTCTGTGTTTGTGGTTGACTGTCGTCCTCGGATGCTACTTTTCCTGTTCGATTTTTATATCTATCGTTATATGGACTATATCATATTTTGTCCAATATTCCTCAAATTCCAACTTTTAAAATAATTCATTTTGTGGTGGGTTTTCATTGACCGTGAGTATGTATGAAAATAAAACGTCACATTTAAATATCGCTTTAGTCCTTACTGACGGGTTATAACTCTGTCATTTATTGTCAAAAGTACTTGCATACATTGTTTAAAATATCAACGTTGATATGTTTTTGCTTTTGAAGACATATAAAAAGATCGGACAGGGAAAGTACAATTCACGGAGGACAGTCAACCACAAAACACAGAAACAAACAGGCAAACATACAAACAAAAAGGCAAAAGTAATATTAAATGCAAACGGCATCACAAACTCAAGAGGTTGACAATAGGGCTACCGGCTTGGAACGGTCAGTGGCAAAGTAGGCCACTGGGGTTTTTGAGACGAGTTTAAGCCCTTGCGAAGAAGGTATGTAACTGATAATCACATCATTGAATGTATTTGAGATTTTATGATAAGAGTGTTATTATTGTTTTAGCAACACGAGCATTGTATTTCTTTCTTTATAGGTCGTTAAAAATAGATCGTTAAAAATAAATGTTCATATGTTCTTAAATGAATTCAAGTAATTTGAAATTTTACAATATGCTTAATAATTATTAATAAATAAAATAAAAACTGACCTACAATTAGACCTATACTTAGACGCATCAAACGTCTCCACTTCCTTCAAAAAAAATACTTCAGCCATTTGCATATTTACTCAAACATGTGTTTGCAGAAAAATATGTCTAATTAAGATTAACCATCACCATACACGTGTATTTGTCTTGTACATATATCTATAATTAAACCTGCGTGAGGTTTGTTTGCAGAATGCACATATGAACAACGCGTTTGAGGCCTAGATATTCCAAACAATACAATCTTAATCGATATAATATGAAAAGAACAAGTCAAACTCATTCGTTTTATTACTGTCCTTTAATCTTTAATTTATAAATAACTGTTGAAGCTGTTTTACCTGATATACATGATATAAGAGAATAAAAAGATGACGTGGTTCCGCCTTTACTCCATTAAGCGATGCAAAAGCTTATGCTAGCATGATTTTATAACGGATATTTTGACAATAAAAGACGTTTAAAAACATGTTTTTACCGACAAAATGTGATAACCTGTTTAAAATTACCAATTTAATTATTAAATTTCACACAATGCAAACTCTTTAAGCCTTAATTAACGTGTTATTTCATACCCCAGCCAGAAAAGGAGTATGATAGTGGACCTTTGGAAACGGCCGAACAACCCATCTTCGATTCTTGGAGAAGGGGTTGGATTGGATATGAAAGCTAATACTCGGATGACTTAATAATTGGCAATTATATACTACAACTATTGTAATCGTTTACTTCAATTAGGCATGCTTAGTGCGTTAAATTTGAAGTTGCATACTTAATCAATGATTTGTAACATATACATGATATACGAACTAAACTATGATAATCACAAGAACACAAATCTGATTCGCTTTGTATTATATATCTTATAATGAATGTGTGTAAATATATGTTTTCGTAGACGTCATCGGGTATTATTGAAATTGCTAAGTTTAACTCAATATTAATTCTAAATTACTTAACAGATATAAATAAACTTCGAATCACTTTATGTTACTCCTATAACGATACCACATGAAGCATTGCACGAGATTGATTTAAATAACGAATGATACAACACGCAATTATTGATACCGTATCACATAAGTAGTGTGGTAATGACATGAAAGTGAACACTGTAATGCGGAACCGTAACATATGGAATTGCGTTCGCCTTTTATGTTTGATGTTTTGTGTCTGATATGATTCACAAGGGAGCAGCCGTTCATCAATGTATATCGAGAGACCGCAGACACAGGACACACATCAGGCAAATAGTTAAATACCATACGAGATTGTACCATCTACTCAATACGATTATCATTTTTACCGCCGACGTGATGGAATGCAAATTACAGACAGAAATAAAATATCAAACAGAAACAAGACGAACCTGTATTGTGTATATGCCATATAAACCACAAATACTGATATGGGGATCCATTGGAAGCAACGAACACAAAAAGAGGCAAATTGCAATCTGACTCGTTGTTGTGAGTCTGTTCATGAGGGACAATATGTGTGGTGTCCCATATTTTGCTTCAATATGTCCATGCAATTGTTTTTTGTTTTGAATGTGTGTTTATGATGGACGAATTTTTTATTTTTGAAATTTTTGTCTAAATTAATAATTCGAGATACGCAAACTTATATAATATTATCGACTTTAAATTGTATACGTTGTTCTATAGATACGAGTAAATGTAATTTTGATCTTCATCGAGTTTTATATTTCCCGAAGTTGATATATAGAGATTATTTAACTGCTGGGGTCGATTATATGGAAATCATTCACGAGATGGTAGACGTGTGGTTCTTTTCACGAACGAGCGTATGCGAGTGAGTGTAAAAACAAAACACGTCTACCATCGAGTGAAGGATTTCTCTATATTCGAACACAGCAGTTAAATAATCAGTTTATTACATTTTAAATCAGTTTGTGCTAGGTTTTAACCGAACTTATTTGCTTTATTGAACGTTTTCGGCGGATGACGTCGACGTCAGCAGCACTTTATTGACGTCATAACTCAGCATCACAGTTATTTTTGTATTCGGATTTAGTTAATAATATTAAGCGATTATGAATATTCTTTCACTGAGAAATCCCAATCTTTCACCGATGAAAATGTATTAAAATAGCATATCGACTTCATCAGACTTCATCAGAATGTCATTATTAATTTATCATGTATGTTTTGACTTGAAATGCGCCACGATGTCGTGTTTAATATGTTGGATAAACTGGTCGTTCCTTAAAAGGTCTTTGTATAACATTGCTTCCATAATTCAAAGCTATACGCAGCATGTTCTCCGACCCCATATTGACAAGGAGTCAGACATTTTCTAAAACATCTTTATCTTAATAAGTGCATTGATTAGCCCAAAAGGACAGTGACGTTTGCTGTTTGTCTACGGCCTTGTCTGGTGCCCTCAATGGTGTATTCTCTTGTTGCAGTGACTTGTGCCAAGTCATCGAGTACCTTCTTTTTTGGCATTCTAGGCTATAGTTTTTTTATTTATATATACACGAGCATCTTTATGTTTTACTTATATTTGATATTAATGCTGTCTTGTTGGTTAGAGAATAATTCATGGCGGGGATTTCTTTATTTACCCTGTCCCGTTTAATTAGGATGACAGTAGGGTAAGTGTGAGATTTGTTGCACCCTAGAACCTGGACTTTTTGTCACTGACCGTTCCAAGGCGGTAGCCCTACTGCCAACCCTTTTTGTGTTTGTGTTTTTGGGTTTACTGTGTTCTGTGAATGCTTTTATACTTACTTGTATAGTTAGACAACATTATAACAGTAGAGGGACTTCAGCTATTTCAGTAAAGACATTACCGATGAATTACAACATTTGTAGAAACAAAGAAGGTACCAAGCAAATAGAAAAGGAAGTAACTCACAGCAAGTGTCCTTTGTCCCATAATTATAATACACTAATATAGAGAGAGGCGATTGATAAATGCTGTTTTTGAGACAAAGGCATATAGTGAGCTAGGTGTGTTGCAACCTAGCACCTGGTGTTTAAATCCCAACTTCATTCCCTTCCACAGTGTGTTCCGGGGAGGTACCCATATAGTCAAAGCTTTTATATATTTATATGTTTATATTGTGTATGACTTACTTATGTATATGTACAGCGTTACATTGTTTGTTTGCTTGCTTAAAATGCATGGTTTGAATGTGTAAATGTTAAACATTTTATGTTCGAAGTTTGCGTCTATTTATAGAAACTATGCACAATCGTGACCCTAAAATACATATATTTTAAATAAGTGGACGATGACTATTGATCATATCCGGAATAAGCTTGTCTGAAACCAAAAACATATAAGTTTAAACTGAATAAGGCTGAGTTTGTTTAGATCCGGCATCAATAATTCATGTTATTAGCATAGTATAAAAACAAGAATAAATAGCTGCTTGAAGCAAGCCATTCTTCGTGATCTGAATGACTTACGCCGTATCGAAAATATCAGTAATGACACACGCGAACTATCTGGAAACAAATGAGGGTTTTGCTCAATGAACATTGTATGCAAAATACAAACACATCGATGCCATGCTATATTACGCAGACATGGTTTTGTAGAAACGGCATTAATTGGCAATTCGGGGAATATTTGTATGAAATATGAATGTCTACTTTCAAAGCAAGCTACATTCATTGCGACGATTACCTTGTGCATCCCTACATTGTCGTAAAATGTTTCATTATTTAATAACTTCAACGTTATGTATTTTAGAAACTTTCCAATAATAAACACAGATGAACTAGGCGTGGTGTTCCAACAGCTAAGACCCAAAAAGGCTTAACATGTCATGCTGAAATCCCAACTCTTGGGAACAGTGGTCAGTAATACATTGACTTTACTTAATATAAAACTGTTTGTTGCCATTAGATTTGATTTGGATTTGCTGACTGCCATTTGGCAGCGAACAACATATTTGTTTGATAATGCTTTTGTTAAAAGAAAAGTGCTTGGCAGCCATAAAACAAAATTGAATATGTCTGTATATAATGTTATGATTATATAAGACTCATACACTACTGAATATATGTCATCGTGAGCCGGTCCTCAACACATTAGAAGCACATACATTTAATTGAAAGAAAATTAACAATGCACTTTTTGTAACTTGTGAATGAACATGTTTAGTTCTACCTATCCCTGATTCAGGAAGGTGAATGCCTTCACTATCATATAGAATCTCATTACATTTGGTAAAATGTTTGTGCCGTAAATAGTACCCATACAAATGCACAAGCTGCTAAAAAAGGTGTCAAGCCTGGCTCATTGTCACTCGTCATTTGTTTATGTAAACTGTGAATGAACATGTTTAGTTCTACCTCCACCTGATTCAGGAAGGTGAATGCCTTCACTATCATATAGAATCTCATTAAATTTGGTAAAATGTTTCTGCCGTAAATAGTACCCATACAAATGCACAAGCTGCTAAAAAAAGTGTCAAGCCTTGCCCATTGTCACTGGTCATTTGTTTAGCGCCACTTTAACCTAGGCAAACTTTCTGACCAAATTACCTTAACATCTGCTAGCTCTCTTTAACTGAATGTCAATGATTTTGAAATCTCTTTTCTGATTGCGAACAAAGACCAAAGTCCTTAGGTCATGTAGGTATTGCCTCAACAATGTTCCTGAATATAGTTTGTGGTTGGACCGACTTTAATTAGAGTCACATCACCCAAGCACAAAGCACCGTAGCCCTGTCAACATAACTGTACACCAATGCGTCTAACCCTAAGTTAGTCCACCCTGGCTGCTATGTATACGTGCTGATAAACAATCCGAAATATATCAAGATATGTAACTGCTGGATAACAGGAAAAAGAAGGAATGCATGCATATTAATGTATTGGAAGAATTCAACGATATGATAAATAACCATATAAATATGCCAAGATATTCTTTCGATACTACCATCAATAGTTGTGGCAGGGAACTTATTAATTTTTGAAAAGCATATGCCTTATATCTTCTAAATGGGAGGTGTGGAAAAGAAAATAGGTAACTTGACATATGTCTCTTCCATAGGTTGTAGTGTCATCGATTATTTTATAACTGATAAAACAGTGTTTGACATTATACAATCATTTGAAGTAGACAAAAGAACAGAATCTAAACATTTCTCCAAAAGCATTGAAATAAAAAGTAATTTAAATATCAGAAGTGACAATGAGACAACCGAAGACAAATCTAAAGAAACATATGTTTATGATCTTTCTTGTCGTGCCCTTAATGGTTTATTCTCTTGTTGCTCTGGCTTCTGCCAAGTCATTGAATACCTTCATTGTGACTTTCTAGGCTATGTTTTTTTATATTATATTTACACGAGCATATTTGTGGTTACTTATATTGTCTATTGATGATACCTTGTTGGTTTGAGATTAGATCATGGCGGGGATTTCTTTATTTACACTGTCCTGTTTTAATGGGATCACAGTAGGGTAAGTGTGAATTTGGTGCACCCTAGAACCGGTTTAAAACCCCAGTGGCCTACTTTGCCACTGACCGTTGCAAGGCGGTAGTCCTATTGTCAACCTTTTTGTGTTTGTGATGTCGTTTGTATTTATTATTTCTTTCGCCTTCTTGTTTGTCTATTTGCGTGTTTGTTTCTGTGTTTTGTGGTTGACTGTCCTCCTTGAATGCTACTTTCCCTGTCCGACCTTTTTATATTTCTATATAGATATATAATAAAGAACGACAACAATGACAAGATAAGAGATAATATGGATACATATATGAAATGCGACGACTATCTAGAATTAGAAAACGATATCAGTAACCATAACATACCCATAAACAATATTTTAACCCGGTTCACAGACATGGTATATAAGTCGAATGATATATGCAAAGTAATTAAACAAGTTAATAAACATAAACATAGCCAACCGGATTGGTCTGATAATGAATGCAAAATCCTGAAAAGGGAAAATTATGAACTATTGCATAAATGTCGGCACAATAGGACCAAACAAAACCTTGACAATTACATTACAACAAGGACAACATTTAAAATTACATGCAAAACAAAGCAAGAAACAAGATAGAAATACACGACATCTAGATTTACTAGTGGATAGTGCAAACGATTCGAAAACATTTTGGAAGCTCTTTAAAAGGTCAAAGCAATAGGCCAAGTGAAAGTAATATTAACACTAAGCGATGATACGAATACTTCAAAACCTTATTCGACAGCAATGATAGCTCGAACTCTACATTTCATGACAATGAATTAAGCGAAGAAGATATAGAGCTTTTTCAGGAGATCTCCGAAAATGAGATATAATATATTATTATGAACTCACCTATAACAAATGAAGAAATAATTGAAAATGATAAAGCACCTGGACCTGACAAAATATTTACTGTTTTCAAGAATTGTCTAGATATAATTTTACCTGCTTTGATCACAATGTTCAATAGAATGTTTGATCTTGGAGAATTCCCTGAAAATTGATCACATTCTATATTAGTACCCTTACCCTTACACGAAAACGGTAGGATGGACGACCCCAGTAGTTATAGATGAATCATGTTACTTGATGCTATAAGCAAAATATTTACACGACTTTTAAATAGACGTTTGACTTTTTACACAACAAACTTTGACAAGATATCAGAAGTAGAAAATGATATTGTACGGTAGATAATGCATTTGTTGCAAGGGAAATTATTGATAGATACTTGACCTAAACAGGTATGAAATTATTTGTGCATTTGTAGATTTAAAAAAGCGTTTGATACTGTGAATAAAGCAAAGTTGTGATTTATTTTAAAAAAAGCCGGTGTTAAAGGTAAATTGTTTATAATGTTATATAGTATATATAAAAGTGTTAAAGCATGTGTAAGAAACAAAACCAGTTTGGGTAAATATGTTCAGTGTACTCAGGGTGTTAAACAAGGTTGTATTTTAAGCCCAATTATATTTTCCATATTTATTGATGAACTTCAATATGAAATTGCAAATAGTGGTTTGACCGGAATACAGTTATCTCCGGATATTGTTGAATTATTTATGATGATGTTTGCAGATGACATTGGTCTTATTTCAGACACAGTGATAAGTTTGCAGAGACAATTAAATAATATTCATCAATATTGTACAAATTGGGAGTTAACAGTTAATCTTGATAAAAAAAAGGTTGCTGTTTTTCGAAATGTTGCCCTTTAAGCAAACACGAGAAATGGACACTTGGTGGTGAAAAGGAAAATGTTGCAAAAGAATATTCATATGTTCAAGTCAAATGTCTCTAAATCGAATGGTAGAGGAAATTGCTATTCAAATCAAACGTGTTCTTATTGCTCTTTTAAATGGCTTATATAAAGTTGGTCCTTTACAGTCAGATACAATACATATACAATGACACAAAAATTAAACAAATAGTTTTATATGGCTCTGAGATATGGGGTCTAGAACAATATAACAGTATTGAACGTATACAATATTATGCGTGCAAAGGATTTATGTATGTCCACAGCAAGGCAAGTAATAGTGCCGTTCTTGATGACTGCCGTAGATACCCAACATGGATAGAAAGTTATAAAAAAATGTATAAAATACTGGTTGCGACTTATAAAAATGACAAGTCATAGATATGTGAAGAAAGATTATAACATGTTAGTTTATTATGATACGTATGGTCATACCAACTGGTTAATACAGTTAAGAATGTATCTTTACATGAACGGTTTTGGATACGTATGGGTAAACTGTCGAAAATGAATCTCTTTTCCTTAAAGTGTATGTAAGAAGACTAAATGACCAGTTTCAACAAACATGGTCCGAAAACATCCACGCTAACCAACAATTAGAATAATACCGCGATTTTAAAACAGATTTTAAGTTTGAAAAATATTTAAATTGCCTTACAATATGAAAATTCAGGCATGCACTATCATCTATTCGAACTTCCTCGCATGACCTCGAAATAGAAAACGTGAGGTACAGAGGTATTCCTAGAAATGAAAGGGTATGCAATCAGTGCCGAAACACCGAAGAAAATGAATATCACTTTATATTTTAATTCATACTGTATGATGATTTAAAACTGAAATACTTACCAATATAATTTACACATAATAAGTCTCTGTTCACGTTTAAATCATTGTTTTCAAATGAAAATCCATTAATTATGAAACATTTAGCCATGTTTATATTTCATGCTTTTCACAAAAGAACATGTTTTTTAGAGACTTTGTGAATATATAGTTTTTTCGCGTTGATTGCATAAAATATTGGTGCTTTTGTATATTAACTCTATGTATATGTGTTGGGTGCACCAGATACATATGTGTTTGTTTGTATATAAAATGCATTGTGTTATGGGCCGTAGGCAAAAATCACAATAAAGAAATCGCAATAAAGAAATTGAAATTGAATTTATAAACAATATAAATCATATACATTTTTAATTCATGGGTTCCAGCGTTTGTACTTCTTAGGCTTTTGCTTAGACAATAAACTTCCCTTTGCCTCATCCGTCTGGTAAACAGGGAGGTCACGTATTCGAAGCTTATCTTTTGAGCACATTAAAGTTAAGCTATGCATTGTAGAGAAATGCGCTAGACTCATTATTAAAACGCACATCTCTATTTTTTGAGTAATCTTGTCTGGATCAACTTATTACAGCACTCTATTCTGAATCATTAATGTCGGTAATCAACATCAAAACCATTCCAGTGTTAATGTATTTACCTACTAAATGAGCACCGAATTTCCATTATTTAGAAATAAAATACTCGTTAATACATTAACCACTTTCCTGAAAATACAACGCAGGGTAATAAAGTATCCCAAAGTAAGTATCTAGTAACTAATATCCTACTCTTTCGGAAATTGTGTTTGGGTAACCAATGAAATCTGATGCTTTAGTTATAACTAGTTTTCTTTAAAAGTGTAAATATTACACAAAACAGAATATGATCTAAACATAATTAAACGTAGAAATAAAACAACATAAATAATCGACGTACAGCTGAAAGTTAAGTAAACGTTGCTCACTTGTTCAGTAAAATAGTACTTAATATACGGAAAAAATGTGTTTTTACTCCGTTTAATAAATCGTTAAAGAGGCCTCCTCACTGCCTTTAATGTATTGAACAGTGTCAACGTTTACTTTTGTCAGTATGTTTTAAGAAGATAAAAACATAAATCTTATTACTTAAACTGGACAAAGACGTACATTGCCCTTGTCTAAAATAAGTTTACTTTACCTATTAGAAAAGGTACATCAACTTGTAGGTTAACTCGAACCTTTTTGCATGGAAACATTTTATAATTGAATTTTAAATTAAAAACTAGAGGTTGCTTTTTAAAACAAAATGGCATTGAAAGAAAATAGGTTCTTCAGTTAAAATAAATCGATAAAATGGCAAGTAACAGTCACTGATTAATCCTTCTATTTCATCATTTAACCCTGGAGATATTATTGATACGCTTAAATAAAACATCTCAATACTGATAATCCATTTCTTGCTCATATGTTCAGTATTTTTAATTCAACAGAGCTCACTCCTCCGAATAAAAGTCAACCTTTTGGATACAATGGCAGTATTCCGTAAACCTCATGTCTTGATTTCAACTGATTACACACAATAATACATATGACAAAAGAGATGTCTGTAACTTAGACTTTGTTAAAATTTCTTAAGTTTTGATATCTGGGATCAGTATGTTCCATTTTGTATTTTATGAAGATGTGATGTATAAACTATGTAAGCTACAAGGTTCTGCCAGTTGTGGTTCTGCCAGTTGTTCTGACCACGTTACTTTATTAGACAGACATTTCGTCAGAAAATGATAGGATCCATTCGTAGTACGCTTCAGTTTCCTCTTGTGCAATGACTGGACAGCCTATTATAATTCCATGAGTGTACCTTCTGAAACCCTGACAAGACAGATAGGCGCATACACTTCCTCGGCTATTTTGGTCGTACCCTATATTACTTTTCTATGTTGGTGCGACTGCATTGGTTTTATATCTTAAAAACATCATTTACTATTGTTGTTTTTTTGTATTCACGTTAATCTTTGTGATTTACTTATATTGCCTATTAATGATGCCTTGTTGGTTAGAGAATATTTCATGGCGGGGATTTCTTTATTTACATGGTACCGTTTTATTGGGTTGACAGTATAGAAAGTGTGAGGATTGGGTGCACCCTAGAACCTGCTTGAAACCCCCAACGGCCTTTTTTGCCACTTGACAACCCTTTTGTGTTTTTATGTCTTATTTGGCATTTTATTCATCTTTAAATGTGTTCTTTGTTTATGTATGTGTTTGTGGTTGACTGTCGTCCTTGAATGCTGCTTTTCATATCATATTTAGCGATTGAGACTGTCCACACACTGTCCTTGGTAGATTCAGTACTGTATACATTGCACATTCGTAAAAATGAATATGCCAAGGTCCCAGTAGTATTCTAATACGCAATGCATCTTACATCGTCCGAACAGTGTAGATTGCATTACTCTTTTCTTTAGCGTACTGTTTTACATTTTAACATTGCATTTGTTAGCTTCTTTTTGGCCTAATAATTTGATATCGGTAAATATCTCTTTATGTTAGGTTATCTGAAATATTTGTACCTAATAGTACATAAACTTTAATTTTAAAGTACGTCACCAAAGGACAACAACTTAGATTCTCGTAAAGTATTGGTGTAACAATAAATATTGTGTAATACATACCAAAAACCCGTTCTTTGTATTATATGACCAATAGAGAAAGCGCTAATTTCTTTATACTGGTGATCCTTTCCTCACAATAATTGGAATGTCTAGCCTTAATTGTTGCTTCGTATTATCGCAAAACCAATAAACTGAGCATATGCTGTGTGTTTTTTGTACCATGATGTTTATATAGCATTGAAAGGTATGGATATAAAAATAAAGCGATAAGTTTTATATTTCTACACAACTAAAAACATGCTTAAGGAACTGAACACAAAACACGTTATTTAATAATGATGTAACATGTTTATTATCTGTTTTGCCCCCAATTATGCATTTTTATAACTCATGTATGAAACGTTTAAGCCAAACAGCTAATAAATATCGATTTAAACATAACGTGTTTGAACATATTTTAGACGATACACACTAACTAAAATAGTTATAGCATAAAGATTCGATGCAATAACAAATCGTCGGGTATGCCACTAAATAAGGATCAGAATTATTACAAATAACTCGTAATAATTCTTTTGAGTTTACACTAAATTTAAACTTCATTTAAACGTAAGAACTTGACTGTAACGATTCCATGTTGAAACCTACTGCTTATTGGTAATGTGTTCATCTGTTACGTAGTAAAACACTGTTGTTGGGCAATGTATAGCACAAGGTTTACAAAACACTGGTGTTGGGCAATGTATAAAACACGGTTTACAAAACACTCGCCTTGGGAATCATGCTACATCTATTTTGGTATAACATGAAGCATTTGCGAGATTGATTTAAATAACTTATGCGTCTACACGCAATTATTGATATCGTATCACGGAAGTGCAGAGGTAATGATATTATGGTGACACTTTGTAATGCGGAACAGTCGGAGCATTATCGTATAGAATTAAATTCACCTCTTATGTTTGATGTTACTAAGTTACACAAGGGAGCAAAAAGTCAGACACCGAGCAGTTTATATCGAAAGACCACAAAAAAGGTAACACAACAGTTAGATTGTTAAATACCAAATGCGATTGCAACATATGTTCAATACTGATATACAAGATTGAGATACAAACTGGATTGAAAGCTTGAACAGAAAAAGCACAAACCTGTTGTGTGTGTATGTTATATAAAAAAGAATAGCGGATTCCTTGGATGCATGGAACACATACCTGAGAGAAAAGTAGTAGACTCACGTTCAAAAATGCTTGTGATTAGATCCGAATAAAGTAATATTGACCTTCGACGAGGTCTATTTAATCAAAAGGTCATACTGTTATAGTATTGGTAGCCAACCTTATAACAGTGGAGAGTATTTAGAGTATTTAGCTAAAGACATCAACGAGGAGTACACAAGGTTTGAGAAGACAGAAAACTGACCAAGCGATTAAAAAGGAAAGTAACTCAATTAAACGTGGTCATTTTTTCATAATTAAAAACATTAAAATAGAGGGTGGAGTTTGAAAAATTGTTTGTGAGACAGAGACTTTGTGGGTTGTTGTGGGTTGTGCGTGTTGCAGCCTATGAACTTGTTACATTAGATACACGGTAATCACTTCTTTCCTCACATTTCTATTGGACTAGAAATTCGCGCAGATGATTTTTAATAATATCAATTAGTGGCAGGTCTTAACTAAATATATAAGTATAGATTTAGGACAGGTATGCGTATTTTGACAAAGTACAGTGCTTGACAAGTCAACATCCTCACATTTCTTTAGAATAAAACCTGAAATGTAAAAAATAGGCTAACAACACAACAATTATTTAACGAGTGTGTTTGTTTATCAGGAAATATTGTATTCGACCCGGAGACCTGTTATGTTGTTATACTCTCTCGCTTAGAACTAACTCATATCTCATCTTGGGATATTTATTTAAATTAGCATCAATAAAGCAATGTCATTTCAAATGCGTCGAAATTTAATGCATTTTAATAGCGTATGTTTGTTTTTCTTTTGATTTACTTTTTTATTAAAAAAAGAGTTCCTTGAACAAATTAACAGAATAAGTGCATATAAAAGTCGAACAGGCAATGTAGCATTGAAGGACCACAGTCAACCAAAAGCACGCATAGAAACAAACAACAAGTTTAAAGATGATTAAAGGGCAAGATATGACATCACAAACACAAAAGGGTTGACAATAGGGCTACCGGCGTGGAACGGTCAGTGTCAAAAAAGGCCGCCGGGTGTTTAAACTCTACTCTATTGCCATCCTCCCAATTAAACGGGACAGTGGAAATAAAGATATCCCCGCCATTGCTGTGATTTGATTTCGATTTAAATAAACATCCTTGCATGGTCCCGCCTTAAATGCATTAAGACATGTAAAAGCTTATATTAGCAGGATTTTATAATAGATATTTTGACAAAAAGTATGTTTAAAAACATTTTTTACTGAGCAAATGTGATAACCTGTTTAAAATTACATATTAATTGTTTTAATTTTACAAAATGCAAACTTATTAAGCCGGAATTAAGGTTTTATTTCATACCCCAGCCAACCCCGTTTTGACTTCTTGGAAAAGGGATTGGATGGGGTATGAAAGTTAATACACGGACCACGTAATGAACATGTTCATGAAATAAAACGTGGCCGGCGAACTTTAACATCGCAACTTCTTGACTAGTCGTACTAGTCCTACAATATGACTCGAGCGAATTGTCATATACAAGTATTAAACCTGTATAGTTCACCAGTGTGCTAAGTTTAATTAGTTCATCATATCTTTTCATCACTCATTTCAACTTCCACTATACTTTATATTTTACCTTTATGCAAGGCATTTCAGATTAGGATGATGACCTTTAAGCTTTAGTAGTATTTCATAGGTGAGTAAATTCAACCTTTGACACTACTTACCTTCGGAAAAACCATACGCGGATTCGAACATCTCAGTTGCTAGAGCAAGGACAGAAGATATTGCCATTCCGCAATCTAATATTTATCTTGTACAAGTATATATATTCAGGTGAGTCATATGATTATTTATGAGACATGTATCCACCATTGTGTTCAATTACTTTTCTCTAAACATGGTTATTTGAGGAGTTAATTAATTGTTTATGTACAGTTCAATTCCATTATGGCTTTCCTTTGTTATTTTCAATTAGAAATTTATTTTACATTCAGCTTGTTATTATGTCAGAATGTATTTTCTATAAAACACTTTATTTGTGGCTATATGAACTGAGATGTTATTTTCATTCATTCATTGTCTATATCAGAATATTGTTATAACTTCAAATGTCCCCCTACCGCCCCACCCCCATAATGAGGCGGCAACATCACTACAACGGAACACAATAATCAAGCATGTGTTCTGCTTTTAAAGACGATAAGCATTGCAATCTCAATTCCAACAGACATTACTGACTACACATACATTATAAAAACATTAAAACTTTAACCAATGAAAACACAATCAGAACAAAAACACTTAGTAAGGTGTCAAACCGTTATCAAATAGAGACAAATATCAAATTGAACGTGTGTCATTCACGGAATATCTGGCATGTAAAATCTGAATCTTCAGATTTTCGATTCATGACAATATAAATAATTCATATTTCAATATTAGATTCTGTCTCATAAATACAAATATCGCGATTTGTTAGTTTATATTTATTTATTTTATTCGATTGTAATGAAAACTGTATTTATTCTCTATTTATCTTTATTTTAATCATTCTCGATGTCTTCCTGGGTATCACCAGTACTAAACAAATACAAATAAAGTGTCTTGCTCAACGACACAACACATACGGTCAAGGCGGCGATGAAGCCGACAATGTTTTTATCATGGGTCCGACGCTATACCACCAGACCACAGCGTTCCACTTGGTAACTTGTCAGTCAGTCGATCATTTATCAAAATATTTTTGAATATAATGGTTTATAAATTGTTATTAACGCATTTATCTCATTAGAACTTCTCCAAAACAGACGATTTTGAAGAATAAGGATATATAGAATAATCAAAAATTACCGTCGGTATTATAACAGAGACAAATTAGCAAACAGGAAGCTAGGCAAATTTCGTATCTGGAAGTAAACTTTGAATTACTTCTCTCTGCACTATTCAATGATTTGGATGCGAATACATTCAAACAATTTCTACTGAATCGCAAAAACGTATTTATGGAATTCCCCGTGCTTGTACATACTAGCACATTGGAGCTAGGGAGACTTGAAAGATTACTTTGTATTACTTCTCTCTGAACTATTCATTAAATTGGACGCGAATACATTCAAACAAGTTCTTCTGAATAGCAAAGACGTATCTTTGGAATTCTTCTTGCATGTACCTGATAGCAAACTGGAAGCTAGGGAAACTTTGCATCTGGACAAGTGAATTTGGTAATAAATTATTATGGAAGTTAACTTTGTATTACTTCTCTCTGAACTATCCATTGAGTTCGACGCGAATATATTCAAACAATTTCTACTGAATCGGGAAAACGTATCTATGGAATTCCACGTGCATGATTGGAAGCTAGTAAAACTTTGTTTCTCGACTAGTGAAGTTGCTATTCTATTATATGGAAGTTAACTTTGTATTAATTCTCTCGGAACTATTCATTGCTTTGGAAGCGTATACATTCAAACAACTGATACTCAATCGAAAACACGTATTGATGGAATTCCACGTGCATCTACATAATAGCCAAATGGAAGCTAGGGAAAATTCGTATCCGAACTAGTGAAATTGCCAGCATATAATACAAAATAAGTTCCATACAATATGATTCAACATTCGAACGATTTCTAGTGAATAGAAAAATGTATTAACGATACTAATATATAAAATGCTCCGTGTATTAATATAAGCAATGAGTTAATTGCTGGAATCGGTAGGCTCTCATAAGCAGACAGACGTGTTTTTCAAAAACTTATTACCGTATATAAAGCAAAAAAAACAAATTGTTACCAAATTCAACAGCTCAATTATTTCCGCCGTTCGTCAGAGATGTAAACGATTTGTATTTTAAGAAACTCGAATGACTATGTCACTCCAATAAAGAGAACGGAGTTATTTTCAAAATTATTCATACCATCATCGCTAAGCCTTTGGCATGATTTACCAATACATTAAGGAATCACTATTATTAAACATTTAAAAGCTCTCTTCTTAGGATGTTCCAATGTTCCACCATTCCAAACTACTACTTATGTGGCTCAAGGTATCTTTCAATCATTCAATCTCGTTTAAAAATACATGTAGCGATCTAAATCACGACTAGTATTTAATCATTTGCGCTTATAATCAAGTTGTGACTGTACAGATCAAAGAGAGGACGTCGAACACTACTTATTCAAGTGTTGTTGATATAGTGAACAAAGGCGTACGCTCTTTATTTCGACACCTAACTATGTTTGTGATATCATATACCTTGTATAGTATTAATCGTTGTAATTGTTGTTTGTTTCTATGTATACTTTTTGGTTGACCGTGGTCCTTGAATTCTACATCATTTCCGGCTCGACCTTTATATCGACGTTTAAAGAAACTGAAGCAGATTTTCGACATTAACCGTCTTATCCAGTGTAATCAGCCTTACTGATGACTAGACATGTAATTACAAGGCTTGCCGACAGACGTCTAACAGGAAAGGTCAGGTTCTTGATAGATAATTGTTTGTAAACACTACTACTGTTTGTCACGAAAAGGCTTACATTGTTATTGAGGTCGAAACTAATTCCAGGAGAATATTGGCCACATGAGTCTAACGACGTTAGACAAAGAAGAAACATACCACACCAATTGTGTCTTGTCTAGTGCTTTGTGATATCGTTTTTTCTGGAAATTGTTAAAGTCGGGCGTAAATACTCTCCTAATCATGTTATTGTCAATTTCACACGTTCAAGCACACCATTCTCTGGTGATAGAACATGTGGTAAAATGATGTAGATTCAATGTGGCCATAGACGGAAAGCGTCTGTAATTTCCCATAGTCATTGACATTCCAAAATCAATACAAATATGTACGTATACAATTAGTTAAAACCTTAATGTTTGATATTGCATCATGTTAACATAAAATAGTTAAATACATTGAATGTTTTTGTTTTTTTTAATTTCACTGCATTTTTCTTCTTTACATAATAATAAGAATTTATAACCTTCTGAAATGCAATCGTACTGCATATTATGGTAGCAATTATATGATCGTTCAATTTGTAAAGAAAACTACATGTTTATCAACGCACACCAGTTCCTCGTTGCCTTTGAAAAGAAAAACAAACTGTGTTTAATCACCCTTAGAATATATTGTCCGTTTTTTTAATTTAGCCTTTTGATTCTTACTTGTTATACGTAGGCGTCATACTCCCTGCATATAAAGGAATTCCATTTTGTTGATGTAGCCCATTGTTTTCTCGTTTAACTGAAATAATTTTACTAGAATTGAGAACATTCGCCCGCCGCTGGCCATTAATGATATAACAATATTCCATTGAATGTTCCATGTTTACCGTCATATGCATACCATCTTCGGGATGGCTCAAATACTTATACTATTAACGTTTTAATATTGAGTTCTGCCCAACCCGTGACTAGTAGGCCTGAACGTCTCATTCAAAAAGAGATAAAACGATATTTTTTTATATTTATCTTGTTCTGCGATTTCTAAATTTCTGCTTTCATACTGTTTTCAATAAAACTAAATAGACCCATATTCACAAAGAATGAAGGTACATAGATCTCGTACCTTTGCAACCAATATTCCAAAGTGAGATATACAGTTATTATCGTCTAAAACGTTCATACTATATTGAGTGTTATGTTGTATATTGATAAAAAATAAAGTTTAGCAAGCCCTTATGCACATCTAGCGTAAATAAATGTAAAGTTATTTTATATTGTAAAGTATTTTAAGTCATCGACATGACTTGGTTGATCTTATTTTTACTTATCAATTTAAGTATCAGAGTTATCTCCCGTTTAGTTAAAACATACTATTTCACATTTAAAAATACAAATAAGGTAAACAGCAAGAATAAACAATAATACATAACGGTGATGGGTCTCAAGTTATAAAAACCTCTAAAACAATCGACACTTTCCTTGCCATTATAACAATATAGGGAAGATAAGTTTACCATGTGTGAAATTACCTCCCTCTGCATTGAAATAAAGGTGAAATTATAATTTCTGTTAATCATGCACGTTACCACATATTGCTATTGTTTTCGCAAATTTCTTTTGAGACTTATTCCCTTAATATAACTGTTAACTATGTAAATACAGATATAAAATTCGAACAGGAAAAGCAGCATTCAAGGACGACAGTCAACCACAAACCCACACAAAAAAAACAAATTTAAAGATGAATAAAAGGCCAAATAAGACATCCCAAACACAAAAGAGTTGACAATAGGGCTACCGCCTTGGAACGTTCAGTGGAAAAAAAGACCGCTGGGGGTGTAAACCAGGTTCTAGGGTGCACCAACCCTTACCCTACTGGCAACCCAATAAAAAGGGACAGTGTAAAGAAAGAAATCCACGCCATGAACTATTCTCTAACCAACAAGGAAGCATTAATAGGCAATATAAGTAAAACACAAGGATGCTCGTGTATACATACAAAAAACATAGCCTAGAAAGCAGCAAAGAAGGTACTCAATGACTTGCCAGAAGCCAGAGCAAAGAGAGAATAAACCATTGAGGGCACGACAAGAACAGATAGCAGACAAACGTCAAACGTCACCGTCTGTTTGGGCTTGAGGTAGAGTAGAGTCCACAGCCTGCTAGGTCATCGGACAATTAAAGAGGAAAACATAGTGGCGAACTGTAAATGGGTCCACCACCAAGCATGCAGTGCGTTGCAAAATGATAGGATCATAACCTCTTTTGATAAACCTATTAACAAGTTTAACAAAGAAAGTATGAAAGTGATCATGACCAAGGATCTTACGAAGTTAGTAAATCACGTCACCATAGAAGAGAAGTCAGGTTGTGATAGTCCTTCTCGCAGAAGAGTTCCTAAATTACTTTTATATTTGGAAAGAATATCAGGGTTACGATAATAAAGTTTTGCAAAGGTTTTACGTAGTTTATGGTAACGGTAACACTGATGGAGTAGCTTTTTAGTTATACAATGATTACGAACATTACAGTCCTCAACTCGAGTACAAGCTCTAGAAAAATCGAATAAGTTGAGACACATAGACCCCATAAGAAGTTGTTCGGAGAACATCCCCATCTAAATGGGGATAATTTACAATGATATCAAAATGAAAATCATCACTCTTATTATATATTTTGCTAATTATTTCACCATTTTCAATAGAGATATGTAAATCAAGAACAGAAGCGTTATTATCAAAGACATTAGCTTTGTTAAGTTGAAGTTACATGTATTTAGGGTATATATTATTAACCATTAGAGTAGGAAAGAACAAGTGAATGTCAATATGTCATCCAGATACCGAGAGGTGTCATTAAAGGCCTCATTTTCCTGGGTATCTGGTGAAAGACTCAACATGAAATCTCTTTCATAGCAATATAAAAACAAATCTGTGACAATGGGTGCACAGTTCGTACCCATAGGGATACCAACAATTTGTCTATAAACGGTCGTTCCATACCTGACGAAAATATTATCTAATAGGAAGGTGAGTACTTCACAAACTTCGTGGCAAGTCCACATAATGTAATTGTCTAAACTGCCGTTAGTAAAAACGCTTTAATATTATTACAGGCCAAAAATGTAGTATTTTCCCTAGCGAATGTTTTTATAATAAAAGCAGTAACCTTGTAAAGGTGATGTGGTAAGGTTGTATATAATGTAGAGAAGTCATAAGAGTTAATAGATGAAATTTCTGCTGAATGTTTAATAGACCAAAACAAATTAATCCAAAGTTTTCATAAATTGTATCACAATATTGTTTAACGTGAACTTAAACGGCAGTAAGACAAGAAGTTAAAAGTTTGGAGATATTTGTGGTGGTGCAGGCACTAGAATTCGACATAAAGCGGACATTATACGGATTTTGATGTAATTTATGAATCCAGTATATAGTTGGCAGTTTGTTATGTTTTTCGTCTAGCCCAGCCTTGAAATTGTCCATGACCTCTTCTAAACATATACTAGAATCTCTTCAACTGCATTTATATGTTATTTACTTTATAATCTTATTGTTATCAGTACATTTGTTTTCTGATTAAAAGTAAAACTGTTCATAACACAACCAAAGAGGTGATACAACATCTATTTTGTTATCTGCCAATTTAAAATTGGATGTTAATTTTATAATTTGAAAGCATAAACATCTCTGTTATAGACAGATGACTGATGTGTGTATGCCATTATAACTGTGCGCGTTTAATTATATAACTACTGTTCGTTTAATATAGCAAGTACACATTTCTCTAACACCATCATGCTCGACACGACTCTTGATCAATATAATACAAAAATAGAGACGTCGGTAACACTTGAATTGTAATTTAAAAACACTTAGCATATAACGTTTTCCGTGTTGCTTTAAAGTAGAATATCGCTTAAGCTGGTGCTAGGAGGCCTGAGAGGTGTTATATCATATAATTATCACTCAATAAAACCGAGTCTGCTACTTTTATCTCTTGTTTGTGTTTGTTGCTTCCAAGGGATCACCTTTTCAGTATTTATTGACATTCACATTAGTGTTTCTTTAGTGCCGTAAAAATTCGTCCCAAATACATATCAGTAGTATTACTATTTACTGGTCCTTTGGGATCATTATGTGTTGCTGTAAAGTAGAATATCGCTTAAGCCGGTGCTAGGAGGCATGATCGTTTTTTGCATCCTATAATTACCTCTCGTGAACAGATTCAATAAAACCGTGTCTTCTATTGTTCTCTCTTGTTTGTGTTTGTTGCTTCCCTAGTAATCACGTTTTCAGTATTTATTGACATTCACACTAGCGTTTCATTAGTTACTATGTGGCGGCCGTAAAAGTCGCACCGACTACAAATCAGTAGTATTATTATTTACTGGACCTTTGGGATCATTCTGTGTTGCTGTACAGTAGATTATCGCTTAAGCCGGTGCTAGGAGGCGTGAGAGGTGTTGCACCCTATAATTACCTCACGTGAACAGACTCAATAAAACCGAGTATTCTACTTTTCTCTTTTGTTGGTGTTTGTTGCTTCCAAGGGGTCAACTTTTTAGTAATTATTCTGACACTGGAGCACCTTGTATGTGGAATCTTAATCAACAATTAATCTTAAAATAATCAAAAAAGTAACAAATTGTTCAGAGTTGTTTCCGACATAAAAGTAAAGTGACAAGGACTATCACAACCTGACTTCTATGGTGATGTGATTTATAAACTTCGTAAGATTCTTGGTCATGATCACTTTCATACTATCTTTGTTAAACTTGTTAAACAGTTTATCAAAAGAGGTTATGACCCTATCATTTTGCAACGTACTGCATGCTTGGTGGTGGACCCTTTTACAGTTCGCCACTATGCTTTCCTCTTTAATTGTACGATGACCGGACAGGCTGTGGACCCTATGATGACGCCTACCTAAAGCCCATTGGGACGGTGGCGTTTGATATTTGTCCATGTTCTTTCTTGTCGTGCCCTTAATGGTGTATTTGCTTACTGCTTTGGCTTCTGCCAAGTCATTGAGTACCTTCATAGTGGCTTTCTAGGCTATTTTTGTTTTGTATTATATTTACACGAGCATATTTGTGTTTTACATATATTGCCTATTGATGCTGCCTTGTTGGTTAGAGTTTAGATCATGGCGGGGATTTCTTTATTTACACTGTCCTGTTTTAATGGGATGACAGTAGGGTAAGTGTGAGGTTTGGTGCACCCTAGAACCGGTTTAAACCCCCAGTGGCCTACTTTGCCACTGACCGTTCCAAGGCGGTTGCCCTATTGTCAACCCTTTTGTGTTTGTGATGTCGTTTGCATTTTTTATTACTTTTGCCTTTTCGTTTGTCTCTTTTGTGTGTTTGTTTTTGTGTTTTGTAGTTGACTGTCGTCCTTGTATGCTGCTTTCCCTGTCCGATATTTTTAGCCTTCTTGATAATTTAAATGCAAAACAAAAGCTGCTTAAAGCAAAACGTGTTCTTCATTTTCCTTGACACTCCATAACAATTACTGAAAAGAAAAGTCACTCTCACATTAATATTGCGATGTTTTGTTGCAAACCAGTTTGCCAGTCAACAGAGAGTAAACGACAAACCACACACACTTTCATGATGTGATATATTTCGTAAACAACCTGTTGGAAATTCTTCATAAATTGCCAATTTGATGCCAATTCCAAGAATATTTGTATGAAAGACAAATTGGCGTAGTCAACACAACCTGTAATAACGATTAACATAAACTGCCTTGCATTCCTGATTAAATATATTGCCGACTTTTATATTGATGTTTGGTGCAGCCTAGAACCTGGTTTAAACCCCCAGCGGCCTTTTTTGACACCGATCGTTCCAAACGAAATCGCTGCTAGCTTTCTATTACAAAGTAAATGCTTTTAATTTACAATAATTACCAGAATTCTCTTAAGGTCAGTTTACATAAACAAGAAGGTATACAAACCAAGCATGTAGTACTCGTACAACTCAGTCAATCAAAACACGCATTAGTTACAAGGGTGAATAGAAACAAGGTAATTGACACAACACACATAAGCAGTGTAGTAACAAGAAAGGAAGCAAAACCAGCCACACAAAAATACAATTAATACATTTATTTACATAAAATATTCACTTTGAGAATACACAAATTCAGTTTTTCATTAATATCCAATTTTCGAATTAAGCCCAAATGAAATTATCCAAGGTTCTTTTAATTTAGATTAGCAAGTGTCTTTTTAATACAAAACAGTAATTGTCTGTTTAATCCATAACAGTATATGTCTCTTTAATCCAAAACAGCAAATATCTCTTTAATCCCCTCAAAAGGGTCGTTTCCGTCAACATTAATTTCCAATAATTCTGGTTTAGTCCAAATATCCAATTTCCCTGTTATTTTGAATGAGCACAGTATGTGTTAAATCGTCTCACAATTATATTTTCTAAAAGCATTCAGATCAAATTAACTTTTTGAAGAATGCTGAAATCTGATCTCAGCTCAACTCCCAGAGTATGTTTATATACTACCACAGACTCTTCATGAAGCGTTGCCCACTAAAACTGTCCTATAAAAATAGTCAAAATGTCATCATAATAAAATAATTCAATGAAAACAGTCCAAATCATCATAAATACATTTGCATAACTAATATGCATAAACATTGTAAATATGTTTACATCTGTACTAGTTTTAACTTTATTCAGCAAGAAAATTGCACGGAGGGCACCTGGGCTCTTCCTCCACCAATGGAAGCTGGAAAGTCGCCATATGACCTTAGCTGTTAGGTGTGCCTATACAATCCAGTTCAAATCAAATTAACTTTCTTCAAGACCAAATCAATAATAAACATGCAACAATCCATGTACACATATAGGTAACAGTAGGCATTAAAGGTACGTCCTTGGAACGGCAAGTGTATCAACACGTGTGTGAATAAGTTCTTCTATAACGTAATACGGCATTAATCGTGCGTGCAATTTTATCAGTTGTAGTTAGTAACGTAGGATTTCAAAATTGAATTAAGGCACCAATGTTAAAATCCACATACATTAAAACACATCATGTCTTCATTGAATAAATGTATTTCTATGCTGCATATCAATTTAACCGTCATTATTACATTATGTGGAAAATTGCTAGGCATATTTCTTGAAACGTTATCGAGGAAATGGTATACGTAATGGAATGTTTGATGAATGTAAATTAATCATCATCAAAAACGGCATATTACCGTTTTGTAAATCTACGTAGGATTTTTCAAAATTGCTAAAGCAAAACAAAAAGAAGAAACAAGAAAAATAAAAAAGCAATGGAAAAGGAGACTCTGAAAAGCCATACACAAAAATAAAAAAATAAAATGTAGCAAACTCGGTGCTATTGAGCTTTTGAGAGTTAATAGAAGTAGCAAAAATGTCTCACACCGCTAGCACTGGTTTAAACGCTATTCTACTCAAAATCCAAACATATTAGTTCTGGTGATCAAAAAGGAACAGTTAGTACTAACCCTACTGATTTGTAGCCATATAGACGCTAGTGTGAATTTCACTGCATGCACAACAATACATAACACATAGTTGATGGGTTTTTTTCGGAAATAAAACATCGCTCGGGGAAACAGTTTTTTTAAACATTAAACTAAATAGCGGAACATTTGGTTTCGAAGAACACATTTTTTTATTAGTTATGAGAGAGATCTTCTGCTAACTGTACTAACTGTACGTCACTTATCTCAGATTTGTTTTATACTGTTACCGTTATGAAAGAAACTTTAATACGATATTGTCACCTTCTATACTGGGTAACATTGTTGATGCTCTTAATAATACATATCGGTATATAGATGAGGATGTAACCGCCCCTCTGCCACGAGTACTGAATAGTCCATATTTTAGAGACAGAATACTGAATACTATTTAACTCCGGACAAAAATGTTAAGTATACAATTACTGAGGGCAATAACTTTAATTTGAAGGATAACCTAAAACACCTAAGAGCCGGGATCTGCTAGATGAATGAAGGCCCGATTATCAAAATTATTTACATTTTACGATTTTTTTGTGCACATTTGGTTTTAAAATTCATTTTATGGGTACTAAATACTAAATAGTGTGTTGTGCGAGTACTGCGTACCTTGCTCGTGAGTACTGAATACCGCCTAAAACGCCCTGAATACTTCGTACCAAAAGGGGGGAGGGGTTCAGCCTCCTGGATGGCATGCTCAATATTGATAATCCGTTCTTTGCTCTTCTGGTCACTAATATGTATCCACCAGAGCTCATTTGAATAAAGCCAATACTTCAGATACCATAGCAGAATTCCTCGATTTTCATCTGTCGATTTCAAAAATGACATACATTCAAAATAACATCTATATTAACAGAGATGATGACTTTAACATTGACATGGTTAATTAGTTACATTTATATGCTACCATCACCCGTGGTTTATATCTTCAAGCTCATTCGTTTTGATATCTCAAGTAAGGATGGTGCGGACTTTAAGTAAACAAGGTTTTCGTAATCACAAACAACGTAGATCTTTCTCAAAGTTATAATGCCGCAACAAAAATCTGCGAGTGTAAGAACAACACCACCAACAAAACAATAACAACAAAAAACATTCATACGACCAGGAAATCCCGACCTTTATTTCATGGTGATGTGATCTGTATCCTTCGAAAATCAGACGGCCCGATCAAACGGATTTCCTGAACACTTTTCAAAATGAATTAGGATTTTCATTCAGTATTGCAAAATACTTCATGTTTATTGCTCAGTCACTACACTCAGTCACTACGCCTCGATTGTTTTCGCTTTGGCTGCAAATGTTTTGTACAATCCTTCTGAGGGGGTTCTAATTATGTATTTTTTATATTTTGTTGCCACATTATATACGTGTATCGCTTGTTAACTTTATTGCTAGATATTTCATTTTGATATTATGTACTTTTATTTACACTGTTTACTCAATTTGAGTGCTGACGACTGGATACTAGCACACAGACATAACCACAATGTTAGCTAACCAGTAGGCCATATTGCCTACTGACCGTTCTAAGTCACCGCCGTAGCATCTTCGGGATAGCTTAAATTAACGATGACACTGCGTTTGGATGCTCTGGTTTCTACAGGACCATTTTTACTCTTTATTATAGCAATGTCAATGTTGAGTCTCACGATAATTTCTAAACACTTTTTGCTTTAACGTGTTTATTGAAACAGACAACTGTGTCTAAACTAGTTTGCGTTTAAAGGTAAGTAATATGTATTTTTGCAGAAGTTGTCTGCGATATTCCAGACAGTGTGTAAATAATACACACGCAAGTAGTTTAAACGGGCATATAACTTACCGCTCATGAAGCCGAGACTACAATATTTTGTATTTATCGTGTTCAGTCGTTTCCAAAGGTCCACTCTCATACTCTTTATTATTGTCCTTTATAAATGATAATGATGTTTCTTGTGTAAGACACATCATTTGATTTTCCATTGTGGTGGAGCCGTAAAGATATGAGATCGAAAACTTTGAAATAGGAACATTCTCCTTAGCGTGTGCCACAAACAGTACCTATAGCAAGACACATACATACAAATATAAAAGTCGAAAATAAAAAGAAATGCTATATGTAAACGTATGGACTGTTAAAAGAGGTCAAACAATATACAAACGTGTCTCAATTGATGTTTTACGACGGGCAGTAAGGATAACTTCGAATTATCAAGATTTATTAGTCCTATTGTTGAGCATGATACGTACAAGTCTCCAGGAGAAAATGGCCACACCAAGCACCCAATTTAAGACGAGTAATTTGAAACTCCTTCTTCCCTAGTGTTATACTGCATTATTGCTCGTGTGCCGTTCTTAAAGAACTGGTAACTATACTATACTCCTGTTTCTTTACATTTTTATGTCAAACACATTGAACCACGTGGTCCATGCTGAATTATTGAGTAACTAAACATTCTTAGATAATGTTCAACTCTTTTAACTGATAGGTTTGATATTGATAAAGACATCGTTACTGTAAGTACATACATTTTGCGTTTCAGGTTACTTGAAGAAAAAAAAATCAGGGCACAAGAATGAGTTTAGACCCGAAACACAATCAATAATAAAAGTTAGTACACACATTGTCGATGTTTCGTTTACAGTTAACACATTTAATAAAATATAGTTTAACTCTTCGTGGTAGGATTAAGGTCACTCAAACAGTAAGATAAAACACTCAATTTGGTGGGTTAAAGGAAGAGCACATGATTAATGTTAGCTACTTTCAATGTTGAATAAACTATACGAACAATTACTTTCGGGATTTCATTCTTCCATGAATAAAAGTTTCGACGTTTTAACAAGTTTTGTGTTCATTCGTCATTGTTGGAAAGAAAACACAATGCATTATATTCTTCAGTTTGGCCAATACGACTTTGTTTAAGGGCAGTTACAATTAAAAATAATTAATCCAATTGTATCTGCATTCATTTGAGGAGAAGAAACAAAAAGAAGCTTTGAAGTAGAATGCCGCTTAACCCGGTGCTAGGGGGCCTGAGAGGTGTTGATTCTTTCATTACTTCTCATGAACAGACTCAATAAGACCGAGTCTGCTGCTATATTCTCTTAATTGTGTTTGTTGCTCCCAAAGAATCACCTTTATCAGTATTTATTTTCATTGTAAAATCAAGCATGACTCAGGTACTCTCTAAGTTTATCATTTATTAAAACATTTTTCTTTAATTCCAAATATCACTCCTCTCTTAACTATTTCATCGAATGTAAAACTCAGAGTATGTTCAGTCATAAAGGGCGAATCAAGACATAAACAGTACTCAGCTTCTGCGTAGTTTTTCTCACTGAGTTTGTAAACAAACAAAAACACTGTAGTATCAACCGGAATGCATGGGCAATCTTTACACATCTCAATCGAATATATTAAGTGTTTCTATGTACATAATTGAAACGCATATCGTTCTATTAGGAAAAACAACTCTGGCAAGTATCATGAAACTCGTTTGGTTATAATGAACTTTCTTCACCGTGTCATATAAAAATCTCATTATCCAAGATCAAAACAAAATACCTTGTAGCATGTTTCTGACTTATTTTAAGAACTCTTCTATGACAAGAACTATCACAATCTCACTCCTGTGGTGGTGTGGTTTACAAACTTCGTCGGACACTTTGTCATAATGAATTTCTTACAATCTTTATTAAACGTTTGTCAAAAGAGTTTATGACCCTATCATTTTACAACGCACATCATGTTTAGTTGTTGACACATTTACATTTCGCCTCAGTCTATGTTATTTTCTTTGATTTGAGTAATATCCGGACATAATATTGTTGACCCAATAATGACGTCTACCTAAATCCACACAGGACGGTAGCGTTTGATGTTTATCTTAAAGATTGTCTTGTCACACTCTTAATGTGTTGTGTCTCTTGTTGCTCTGGCTTCTGCCGATAACTGAGTATGAGCTTTTGCGTTTTATATTTATATATACATGACCACCATCAATGAATTATACGTATATTGCCTATTACTGCTGCTTGTTTTTGTAGAACGTATAACCTGTCGGGGATATATTTATTTACACTGTCACCATTTTTTGTTTGTTTGGGGTTGTTGGGGGTGACAATATGGTAAAAGTATGGTAAAAGTGAGGTTGAGTGCCCTTAGCACCTGTTTTAAACTATACTGATGCATTTTACCACTGATCGTTCAAAGGCGGTAGCTGTATTATCCACCCGTTTGTATTTGTGATGTCACATGCTTTGGTTATTAACAATGTATTTTTTGTTTGTTTTCTTGCGTGGTTGTGATTGACATGTCTGTGTAAGCGACATTTCCTGTTCAACGTTTATACCTACAGTTTTATGTTAACCTAGTCGTTGACCTAATAAGAATGGTTTTATAATAATAAGATTGTATCTGTAATAATTTTTAAGAACCTTAATTTCCGAATGATACACAAAAACAGGGTTACACCATGCAATATCAAAATGTTATTACCGAGACGGCTTCGCTATGTTAGATCGCCTGCCTCACATGCGAGTGGACTTGGGTTCGATCCGTGGATTCATAAAACACTTGGTAGTACATGTCATCGCTTCCTTCACATGCAGCATTCAAATGGTAGTGGACTGGTCAACAAAGTATATCAGTATGATGAGAAAGGGTGGGGTATCACGCCATGCGTCTATGACGTGGTATTCCGATGTGAAAGCATTATACATTTGAGCATTTGGCTAACGGTTACAAGAACACTCCTTCTTGATTATACTGAACTATCGTTAAAAGCGGCGGGAACTCTCGTGCATTCTAAAATTCATAATTAAGAAAACATATTTACATTAGTTTATATTAAATATTAAAATCATCTTTAATTATTATAGCATACTTTTTGAAGCGGGCAATTTAGACGAAAATTCATTAACATATTATAATAGTTCTGTTTAATTACATGTATAAGACGTTCTTTAAAGTGAAATACTTACGTTATATATGATGTATAATGTTAGGAATATATGAACACGTACGCACGCTTGTCAATTTCAAAACGTTGTTGTGTTATTGGTATCTCCTTTATTGATATGTTTACATGCATTTATAAAGTGGTATATTAGGGTTTTCTGTTGAAATAAGGAAAACGGATTTATGTTTTGACAGAGAGCCGGGGCGTTTGGTACTCTCAGTACTCTGACAAGGCTAAGCAGACGATTATGCACTCTTAATGTCTTTGAAGCTGGCCAATCACCTATTCGGGGACCAATATCCCTTGTCATGGATATCCCTCTAGGGAGGTATTGAAGACAGACGCCATTTTTCTGCGAGAGAGTCAGGTCTGTCAACCCTTTTTCTTCCTGCCTTTTACTCTATATTGCATTATTGTTAATCTATTTCATTCTTGAACTAGTTGCATATTACGCCTTACATCGTCTTCGATTGAAGGTATTACCTGGTTCTACACAAACTCATCGATTTATAGAGTATTTATGCGAAGTATACGAGCTTGTGTTCGCCAGACAAAATAACGTATACATAAATTATACAGTATTAGCAGTATATATATTCAAACAGTATGGTAACACTTAGCTACAAATTAGGGCGTTTGAATTAGTTGGTTCTAATTGGGGATACTAGTATACCTTTTTATCATATGTACACTTCCTCAGACTTATTAGCACATTGTAAATAACTTTTCACAATTGGTCTAATTTTAGAATGATCTCAGACAGCGGCTTACCGCGGCTAATTGGCTAATTATAGCACAGCGGTTCGCACTGTGTTAGCCATCACCCAGTGTGTGTGCATGACTAATTGAACATGAATGTGTTATTAATAGGCCATTCGTTCATTCAACGTTTACCTAATTGGACTACAACACTGGGGTTACAAAACCTTAATTTGAATGATCGGTTAAAGGTACACTGGCTGGGAATTGGGGGTGCTGTGATCTCCGACCAACATTTGCCTAAGAGCGTGTGGAATAAACGTGATAGTATACCGGTCTTTTTACATTCCAAAATAGTTTTTTTTAGATATTGGTAGCAATGACCTCTGTAGTCCGATTGTATATCCAGAGACATTAGTGACATCTATCTGCTCCCTTGCGAAGAAATGCATAAAAGAGGGAGCGGAAATTGTTTTAATTTCAGAAATCCTTCAACGCTGTAGACGTGGAGATTGTATAACGACCGTTGACGCCTTGACAAATCCGCTGTTTTAGGAAGCTCTGTAAACCAGGAATTGTATACACTTTTGGTTTCACTCTGGGAGAAACTTCTCTTCTCGTTTCCTCGCAAACTTTATTCATTTTGATGGTGTACACAACAAGGAACATTCTGGCATGCTATTTCAGATCAGTCAGGGGAGCTATCCTTTCTGCGAAGAAAAGGTTAAAATTATCCACTTCTAACTAATAAGTGAAGTTGTATCTCAGAATTATATATTTCGCATTAACGCGTTTCCCAAGATCTTTTAGTTGCTCGGTCCAGTTAGTATGGAATCTAATCAATTGTTGTTTTACACGATATGCTGTGACACGAAGTGAGTTGAATATTGAATATGTGTAATGTATATGTAATTGTCTATATATGTACATCATAATGTCCTAGCCATTTAATTATGACTAATTATATGCTTCTCTATAATTTCTTCATTTATTTTGTTTTTGAGATATAGTCACACAGTAGTTCGTTCACCAGGTGCAGTAGACTTAACAGTACTTGAGATTCGTGTATGTTACGCTGACGTCCAGGTCATTGGTGTAAACATACCATATTCACTCAGGTCAGTGTTTAGTTACTTACATCATTTATATTGCCCAATATGCGACAACATAGTTGTATCTACATATTACTATACATTTTCATACCAATCGTCCAATATACATTAAAGCGCTTGTGCCTCCTTCTTCACATTTGCTTAACATATTACTTTATTTCAAGACAGTGATCATTACAAACGTCAGATATGCATTATAGCGCTTGTGCGTTCTTATGATGCATTCTGATGATATTATTCCTTTTCAAGACAGTGATCTCTAATTGGAACAGTGTGCCGGATGTATAATATTACCTCTAATATCATTGTAGACTACGGTTGGAACAAATAAAACTGTTCCTCGTAGCATTGTATCAGATATCGCCAGTGAGACAGTGTGCTCACTTTAAATCGTACCTTGTACATGGGACAGTGTGCCCTCTTTAAAAAGTACCATATACATGGGACAGTGTGCCCTCTTCCAACAGTACCATATACATGGGACAGTGTGCCCTCTTCCAAAAGTACCATATACATGGGACAGTGTGCCCTCTTCCAAACGTACCATATACATGGGACAGTGTACCCTCTTCCAAAAGTACCATACACACGGGGCAGTGTGCCCTCTTCCAAATGTACCATATACATGGGACAGTACATGGTACAGTGTGCCCTCTTCCAACAGTACGATATACATGGGACAGTGTGCCCTCTTCCAAAAGTACCATATACATGGGGCAGTGTGCCCTCTTCCAAAAGTACCATAGACATGGGACAGTGTGCCCTCTTCCAAAAGTACCATATACATGGGACAGTGTGCCCTCTTTCAAAAGTACCATATACATGGGACAGGGTGCCCTCTTCCAAAAGTACCATAGACATGGGGCAGTGTGCCCTCTTCCAAAAGTACCATAGACATGGGACAGTGTGCCCTCTTCCAAAAGTACCATATACATGGGACAGTGTGCCCTCTTCCAAAAGTACCATATACATGGGGCAGTGTGCCCTCTTCCAAAAGTACCATAGACATGGGACAGTGTGCCCTCTTCCAAAAGTACCATATACACGGGATAGTGTGCTCTCTTCCAACAGTACTATATACACGGGACAGTGTGCTCTCTTCTAAAAGTATCATATACACGGGACAGTGTGCCCTCTTCCAAAAGTACCATATACATGGGACAGTGTGCCCTCTTCCCAAAGTACCATATACATGGGACAGTGTGCCCTCTTCCCAAAGTACCATATACATGGAAAAGTGTGCCCTCTTCCAAGTACCATATACATGGGACAGTGTGCTCTTTTCCAAAAGTACGACATATAATGGAACAGTGTGCCCTCTTCCAAAAGTACCATATACATGGGACAGTGTGCCCTCTTCCCAAAGTACCATATACATGGGACAGTGTGCCCTCTTTAAATAGTATCTTCTATACAGGACAGTGCGCCAGCTTTAAATTCTCCTTAGGATTGAGGCGGTGACCACCTTGAGTATTATCTTAGAAGTCGGACAGTTTGCCTACTTTGAATAGTACCTTACATGTAGGACGTTGTGCTCACCGTGAATTGCATTTATGAAATAGGACAGTGTCCACTGTGACATTGCTTTAGGAGTGGGGACGGTGAACCAGGTCATCTATCTAGGTAAAGTATTGGATAGTCACTGCGTGCACGTCATACTTCGGTGTACTGGTTGAAGTCGTTAAGTTACAATACCAAAACATAACAAACACGACATTACGTCAATGTTCCAGACACCGTACATTTACGTACAGACACCGTACATGTACGTCCCAAATAACGTGGCTGTGTCCACATTTACAGTGATCAGTACTGTAATATCAAATAACAATGTACCTATTGTAATTGTTCTACATATTATAATATTATATCAAAAACATATAATTTAAAATTTCATACAGGCATTGACTATTGCTCGGAACTGTTTCCGGTTGTGATGCCTTAGTTGTGAAGCCTAAAAAAATAAAAATAAAAATAAAAAAAAAATAAAAAAATATATATATATATAAATATATAAAATATATGTATATATATATATATATATATATATATAAATATATATATATATAATTTTATACCTGTATTTTGAACTAGGATTCAATTATTCGTTAAGCTATTGCCACCTTATGGACTGATGGGTCACAGTTCCTTGTCGTCCGATGAAAGGCATGCTCTATGCTTCACCTTAACCGGGAAATTCATTGTTGATTATATTTCCTGTTGAGTACAATAATGTTTCAGCATGCCTCGGCATGAAACACAGTATGCCAAGCTAGGTCGCCTTCTGGCAAGGAGGATTGCGGATGACCCAGAGCTGCGGGAATCCCTCATGTCATCTCTGGATATCGTCCCATCACAGTACACTTCCACAAGAGCGCACATAAAAGGCGCGCTGAACTGTCTGACAAAGGCAAGGGACCCGCCAAGAGGAGGCAAATTGAGGACACAATACAACCCTCGTCCTCTGACACATCATCGTCGGATGGCAACATACGTTAGGCACTGGCGGAGGGTCAGTACAAATACATAAATTCAGATGGCAATGCCAGCGACGATGAGGACAGTGCTTCCACTGAGGACCCCAGTGACAGGGAAAACGGTGAGAATCCGACACCTCTGACAAAGATAACAGAGGCAAATAAACACGCAACATATCTAAGCGAAGACCCCGTAACAGTGCCACTGCACTTAACACCAGAGGGAGTACCTCTCTAAAACACAAAATGATAAGTTCCTCACTTGCAATTTCAACCAGGAAGGCTTACAGCAGATATATGCAACGCTTCGAGGGGTTTTGAAACCACCAAAACCCACCGAAAACAGTTTTCCCTGCGTCGGTCTCTACAATTCTGCTTTTTATTGCCTCTCTGTACAACATGTTTTTTGCAACATCAACTATTTACAGTGATTTATTTGCAATTGCTTTCATGCTCAAACTAGCAAACAAACCAGACTCTACACAGAATTTCTTAGTTCAAAGAATGATAATGGGTTGCAAAATAGGATCAAGATCAGTAGACTCAAGCTTACCTATCCTCCTACCTGACCTTCGCAAATTGGCTAAAGCATGTACACACATGTTCTACATTTATGACTGCATTATGTACCAGGCTATTTTCCTTACCGCTTTCCATATATTTTTTCGATTAGGTGAACTCCTTCCTTCCCGCTGTGCATTGTCAAACAAAGTCGTACAGTATAAAGATATTCAAATTGCAAAAAGTTGCGTTTGTTTAACTTTACATCATTTCAAATCTAAAAGCAACCCGATTCCTGTTAAAATCTTTATTTCAAGTTCAAATAGCAAGTACTGCCCTGTTAAACACCTCAAACAATATATGAGCATAAGAGGGAAACAAGCCGGGCCACTACTTGTCCGTAGAACAACACGCCCCTGATTAGAGCCTCGTTTTCCAATAACTTTTCCAACGTAATCGGGTTTTCAAAAATGTCAACCAAGTCCTACAAACCTCATATTTTCCGAATTGGTGCTTGCACTCAAGCCATTATGTCGGGAATATCAGAAACAAAGATCATGGCCTTGGGTCGATGGAAGTCTACCTCATACAGGAAATACGTTCGAATCCCGTCATCTCATTAATATATTCAGGGCTTGCACTGGCTTATTTTTTCTTTGCGCATCTACTTTCGCCAAATGAAAAAAAAACAGAACCAAATTGAAAACATTGGAGCCAAATAATGTCTTTATGGCACAAACTCGTTTCGTGAAGTTTTAGTTCACATAGTTTTCGACTTGAAATCATCAATTGTTTGGAGTAACTATAAACATGCTTTCTACCTAAAACAAACTAAAGTTCAAGATGGAGCTTGTAGTTACAGTCGGTGTCTAGTTCTATAGTAGAAAGCATGTTGGAACATCTCTAAACATTTAGCAATTTGAAGCACATGCTACAAACAAAAATAAATAAATAAATAAATAAATAAATAAATAAATAAATAAAATAGGTCCTTGAATGTTACATTTCTTGTAACAATGTTCGACTTTTATATTTACTTTCAGTTAAGGCAAACCCATAGCAGTATTTGCTATATAATTGTCCTTTTGAGTAGCATTGATGTTGTTGCTACATTTGTAACTATACGAGGACGGATGGACGGAACATGGGGTATGTTCTTCTTAGATACGTCCTTTCTTTCTCTCAGTTCAAATTATTATGCATGGTGTGTGCGGGGGAACATGAGGTATGTTTCTCTCATATACATCACGTATATCATTATTTTACTCGTCTCTTTCTCGTATGCATCATGTACATACTTACTTCGTTCTTGTTTTTTAGTATTTTTTAAGAGTTGTAGGCAACAATGCACTTGTGGCTACTTGTTGATCTTATATAGCATTGTAAATATGCGACGACTACTAGCGGAACATGGGGTATGTTCCCCTTAGATACGTCCTTGTGTTTCAGTTTTAATAAGATGCTGTTTTGCCATACTACTTTATATGTTTTTGGATGACTATTTTGCCTTCAAACTGTTGTAATGTTGATGTTAGACTCTCTAAATTCTAAAGCAACACACATTTAGTACGTAGTACTATGTAACTTTGTAAGCACTGCTTCTTTTAGTCAATTGTGCATATCACATTCAAGTCTCACTATTGCGTTTACGACCATTTAGGCATTCCGATTAATAGTTTTGGTTGTTCCTTTCAACTTTGTTTCAAATTACATTGTATACACATCCGGATGGGCAGTTACTACCGGTTTGGGTAGTTTGTGAGTTTAGAATCAGCTTGGACTGGAAATGCTAAAGAAAGTCAGGGTGGTAGAAGATGCCTTTCTGGTCTAAGCGTAGATTCTTCCTACCTCCCCTCCTACGCAAAAAAAAGAAATAAATAAAAAATAAAAATGCTAGGTTTCAATTAGGGTTGGGGCAGCTGGCTCGCAGATTTCCTGGCTTTCTGAAGTTTTCCTGTAAATCACGAATCTACTCCCAAAGGATTGTGGTATGTTTTTGCTGAGTATTTGCATGAAGATGTACAATTTGTGATAATTTACTGACTCTCAGTTCCCTTAGACATGGATTGTTACTTATTACGTAGGCTTATCCTCCTTGTCTTCACTGCATCTGGTTTATTGTTTAATTTAGTTGATAACATGTTTAGTTATGACATATTAATCATTTTGTTTTATATAATGACATCACATTGTCTATGAACAATTTAGCAAATGTGATCTAGCTGTGAATATTGTCATATCACCTTAGGAGCAATTGTACAATCACGAGGCTTTAGCAACTACAACGGCTGCCTCGTCAGGCACGTACAATATTTCCCTTACAAGTGCAGGTTCCCTTTGGTTGGACATTTTGTGTGTATTTATGTTCATCCAACTTATTGTCAATACCGTTTATAAAGTTGTATAACTTTGATATATGAGTTACACTTTCAATACAAAGTAAAATAAATTCCGTCTGACTTTCCAAGTAAGTCAGACAAGTACAAAACTATACTATAGTTCTTAGTGCCTTGCTTTCCACTTTGACAATAATGAACTCAGGTTACCTGCACTTTGTATGGCCGAAAACGAAACATAAAATAGGGTTTTCTGTTGAAATAAGGAAAACGGATTTATGTTTTGACAGAGAGCCGGGGCGTTTGGTACTCTCAGTACTCTGACAAGGCTAAGCAGACGATTATGCACTCTTAATGTCTTTGAAGCTGGCCAATCACCTATTCGGGGACCAATATCCCTTGTCATGGATATCCCTCTAGGGAGGTATTGAAGACAGACGCCATTTTTCTGCGAAAGAGTCAGGTCTGTCAACCCTTTTTCCCTAACCTCCCCACCATCCACCTTCATTGTGTGCGTCTGCCGTTGCTTGCAAAAGCGGACATATACGAGCCTTCTGATACCTCAACGCCCTGTTTCTCTGTCTGCAAACGTCCTTGAAATGTATATCAGTTTTCTTACCTAGTCATTTAATTGTATCTTATGCTAGTCACGTGTGTGTATTTATGTTCATCCAACTTATTGTCAATACCGTTTATAAAGTTGTATAACTTTGATATATGAGTTACACTTTCAATACAAAGTAAAATAAATTCCGTCTGACTTTCCAAGTAAGTCAGACAAGAACAAAACTATACTATAGTTCTTAGTGCCTTGCTTTCCACTTTGACAATAATGAACTCAGGTTACCTGCACTTTGTATGGCCGAAAACGAAACATTAAAATATAGTTAACGTATCACGTTTTATACGTATATCGAATTACAGAAACTGACCGTAAACCTTAATAAATGTCTATCAAAAACATTATGGCCATATTTTATTGCGGAACTGTCAACTTTATTTATTATTATGTTCGCCTGTTCAGTTTATTGGCGTGTTCGCATCAGTTTTAGGGAAGTAAACCTAAATGTACAAATCAAAATGAAATGTAGAACAGTCAACCAAAATAAGCATAATTATAAATCAACCAGCAATTGATTGACTGGATTCATAACTATTCGATTCCAGTTCATACCACCAAACACGCAGGATTTGTTCTGCATCTTCAATCTATCAGGCGATGTTGACGCGTTCTGCGGGATAAAATCATGTGGTTATGTGAGTGCCTGCAATCCCTAATGGAAAGCCGAATGTTTGGAACATTAAATTACTTATTTATGATCAAGGTATTTATTATGACGTTTTAAACATGTTGCTTTTTCGTTGCTTTAACAAGCAACGCGATGGCGGCAAGGTCGCTTACGTATGCTGTTTTTTAGTAACGCATTTCTATTTCAGACTGAGTCAGTTTTTACTATGTAGAATATACCCAAAACAAAATCATCCTACCACAAATAGAATCGAAATACTTTCTTAGAATATTTTAGCTGGCCTTTTGATTAGACGAACAACAACCTTTGATTTCTAAATCTACAAATCTTCTATGAACATGTACATACTTTGGACTACATGTATCAGTGAAATCAATAACCCACATCTATATTTCGAAACACCCATGGACACGCATGTCGTCAATCGACCCAACAACATCCGCTAATCTTCTACGGAAACATTCAACTAATTGCTTTGCGAAATACAAGGAATATAAATAAATAAGACAAGGCTGGATAAAGGATCATTCAGACGTCATGTTGACAATATTCAGGAGCTAAAATATCTCAAACAAATATATCATATACTCATACATTAATAAACAATATGCATGTAGTGTTTAGCCCTGCATCTTTGTCATCCTCTTTGAATCATCCTATTTCATCAACGAAATAAAACACTGAATGTCTGCATTTAAACCACCATTATGTAGGAGTTTATAATACTGTAAAGCTTATGGAATTCGTATTTCAACTGATATGTAGCCTTTGGCATTTTGTCAAATAATCTGGAATCGTGATATAGCTACTGAGTGAAAACATATCATAGTTTGTGGGGGGAATATTAAAAATAAAAAAATGCCCTTACCAATATTCAAACATTTATGTCATACTATTGTAGACCAGTGACTGACGTTTTACCGACAAAAAAACCGAGACAAGTTATGAGTATATATCTACTTAAAGGAACAAAATGTCCACACAATGCAACATTCATGAAGACCAACTGCTAATTCATCCAAAACGCCGTTTTGTTTTTGTGATATTATAGTTGTTTGTGTTTACTAAATTATATGTGTTCATTAACAAAAATACACAATTACAAATGTAAAGAATATATTCCAAACAAACCAGAGCATGTTTCAGCTATAAGCTTCTACTTCCATGATTATTTATTGTACAAAGTCACAAATAACTGACGACGATAACTAAAATTAAAAAAAAAACAATAAATAAAAAATAACAAAAAAGACAGGAAAATTAAATGCAAGCAAATACTAAACAGTCACATTATAAAAAACATTCATGGGTATCCGGTAAAGATCGGGAATTCCAACCAAGGCATTATTGTTTTTAACGGAACCGAGGCTCAGCTGAGGATCCGATTAAACAATTATACCGAAGGTTGGAATTTCCATCTGAGCCGGATACTCATGATTGATTCTTTTTCTTGCATATTATTGACATTTTGTGCGTTAATGTGCCAATTACTAACTGTTTGCATGTTTATTTACACAATCACGTCATGCAACTGTTGGCGTTATTGACGTCATTGTTGTGCACGTGATCTTCCCTTATGTGTATGATCAGAATTTATAGCACTCATGTAACACGCAGATAACCTTATCCGAGATCTATAAAAACAAATTTCCATTCGCATTCTTTAACCTTTATTACCAGTCCTTACATTTTCAATCAAACTAATGGTTTGGTTATTATATTTCATTGTAAATGTGTTATTTCTTTACCACCGTTTTTAATTTGTAACTTTTTCATTTGATACAGTTACAATTCAAATCATGCCGTTTTTATGTTGTCACTAGAAACATATCCGTTCCGTTACCGTTGAAAGTAGCTCATTACCAACGTGCAGTAAAGAGTACTTGCTAACGTGCATTATCGTAGATTAGTACCGCATATATTTCTATTCCAATGAAAAACCAGCATGTATACCATGCGAATATACATAAGATGTCTTTATTGTACACTTCAAACGTCCCGCAAATGGATTGTTTACGTATTGGACGGTTGAACCGTCCCGTAACCGATATTTAGTATTTCGTATTCGACGTTACGGGTAAGGTAGGCTAAGCTCTAACGGTTTTCACATGCATTGTGTCGGACATGATATGTTAAAATGAATCTGTGTACTCCAGATGAATTTGGCGTCGTCCGCATAACAACAGCAACACTAATAATGCTTTCTGATTCTGAAAAATACGATTTTGTGTTAATATCCGCGCTAACACAATGAATAGAAAGAAAACTACTCTGAGTTACCGTCTGTTGAGAATAATGTGACGTCATAGTAGCGCGTGTTTTTGTGAGAACGTGAATTTTATCTCAGGGTAAGATGGTTATAAAGTATTCCCCTAAATGACGAATAGCCTTGTCCGGTATGCATAACAAAGTATATTGTCTAGTAATTTGATTATACTAATATACTGTTTGGTTTTACGTTATTTGTATTTTGTAAAATACAATATGTCACTCCTATCCTTTTGTTAGTGCCCACAATGGTTTATTCTCGTGTTGCCCTGGCCTCTGCCAAGTCATCGAGTTCCTTCTCTGTGGCTTTCTAGGCTATTGTTTTTTTTGGTATTTATATATACACGAGCATCTTTGTGTTTTACTTATATTGCCTATTATTGCTGTCTTGTTGGTTAGAGAATAGTTCATGGTGGGGATTTTTTTATTTACACTGTCCCGTTTAATTGGGATGAAGTTGTGTGAGATTTGGTGCACCCTAGAACCTGGTTTAAACCCCCAGCGGTCTTTTTGGTCAATGGCCGTTTCAAGGCGGTAGGCCTATTGTCGTCAAACCTTTTGTGTTTGTGATGTTTTATTTGGCCTTTTATTCATCTTTAACTTTGTTCTTTGTTTCTGTGTGTGTTTGTGGTTTACTGTGGTTCTTGAATGCTGCTTTTTCTGTTCGATTTTTTACCTATATTTGTTTCTGCTTATCAAGTTGTCATCTATATAAGACATATAAGTGAATAATATAAAGGTCATTATACAGTAAACTATACAATATGGGTTTGTTTATTATACTCGTCAATGTTAAGTGGCAAAACAAACAGGCCAATAGGAAAATATAAAATAAGAACGAATATTGGTGAACAAACTGAAATGTTGATACAATTATATTATCTTTAGCTTTGTTGAGTTTTGAGAATATGCGACGTTGGTCATACTAAAGTAATGCATGAGTTTCAATGTAAAAGTGTCAACGGTGTCGACCTTTAAACGACCATGTGTATAAAGGGACCCTCGAATGTGTCCAGTATCATATTGACCTTACATCTGCTTACAAGCCGCGAATGTAGTATTTTTTCAATGATCAATTCGTTTCGTTATTCTGCATAGTTTTAGGATACCATTTGTTTGGTGCAGTAAAATCAAAAGCTCTATTACATGTAAAACAATTCGCATTAATGACCGTTCATAGTTTTACTTATGTTTTTACATTGTTACTGCTTATGATATAATTTGCATCAACCTGAAAACCCGTGCAATAACTGCCGTTATATTTCAGCCCTGCTATAACTGACATATTTGTCGGTTATAGAACGGTGCAAACAACGACTTTTTGTAAAAGGAAAGCTCGTATATATAATTTTACTACACTCTAGGGTCTACGGCTCTTGAAAAACAAATGCTAGCACTTGTTCTTATGTTGGATACAGATATCTTTATTCAAATCAAGATTGCCATGTGTCACTTTAATGTCGGTTTAAAATGTATCATAACATACCAACTACAACAAAATTTGAATACATGAATTGTCACTTCGAAAACCAACACAAACAGCACTTACGAACTATATTTTGTAGTTGTTATTATTATATTGGTTTGGTCAGTTGTACCTTACAATATGAGTTTCGTAAATACATGCAGCTAGACATTTAGTATAATAAGCACTGATAAAACCCTCTAACAACCGTACAAAGTGCTATAGTTGGTGTCAACATATGGCAGCAAACTCAGTGAATGACAAAGCAGATCTACATTCATTGCGTAATCACTTAGTATGCCAGTTATAAACAAAGAGGACATATTAGCCAAACCTAGAGCAAAGACATATATTCTCTTGAACTACCGTTAACATCGAACGAATGTATTATTAGCTGGATACGTTTTGGAATCAACAAGTTTTAACTTAGCATCCGATTATTAACCGATGATATTTAAACTACGAAAGTGAAAATAAACGACTTATACGTAAGTTTTTTGGCCAGACGATTCCGTACACGTACATTGAGAGTTGTTCGAACAAAATGAAGTTGTCTGTATCGCATACAGCCATGGGCTATTCATTATAACTTGTTTTATTCATTGAATATCAAGTTAATACCGGCACAAAGTCAGACAAATCTATTTAATACCATACAAACGTTGGTAAATGCCTTTAATGATGTACGTATAAAGTTCATTGCTGATTCCCGAACGAAATTCAAACGATCACGAATGCAAACACAAATTGCTCTGAAAAAACAAGATAATACTGTTATGGAGTTTTGCCATACGATAATGTCGTGATTATTCATTAGAAAACTAATCTAGATACTCGTATCGGGCCAGAAACTATTTCCCAAAATTCCCCAAGAGCATCAATGTAATTTGTGTTCTGATTAACAATATGATCTCTAATTTCACCATATGCGTTATGTTAGTAATGTTATAACGTTCGATACACTTCATTTCAACATACATTTGTGCTTTTCATCGCCAGTCCTGTTAGGATTTCACATTGTGCAAATCCTGCTTTTTAATTATGAGGAGGATATATGTGTTCTTTCAAGAATAGTCAATTTTAATGGTACATAATTATGTTTTATACATTCATATTGACATATATTTTAGAAATGGTGTAGCAATAAATATAATGTTGATTAGACCGTATCAATATGATTTTGTTTTGATATGGATTTCTTAAGCTATAAATTAATTCCGTTTATTTGGGGTAGCGCTTCATTATATATCGTCTCAATTTGTTTCAAATGAGCTATGTACAACAGATAACTTTTGGTTCTGTAAATGTTTCTGTGTTTTTGTATGTATTATAATGTTAAGGAATTGCACATGCTATTGTTGTTTTCACTTTAAACGCATTAACTATTCCATGTCTCACTCACTATAGTCCCTTGTACCTTCAATTGAAAATATAGGCGCACATATCTTTATTTTAATTTGTGACGTGTACATTAAGGTTCAACCAATAAAGAAGATGTTATAATGCAGTTGCTACAAAGGGATCACCTTTCCGGTATTTATTGACATTCACACTAGCGTGTGTTTGGTGCCATGTGGCGGCCGTAAAAAGTCGCCCCGACTACAAATTAGTAGTGTTACTATTTACTGGTCCTTTGGCATCAGCAAGCCCAATCTGTGTGGCTCTGAAGTAGAATATCGCTTTAGCCGGTACTAGGAGAAGTGAGGGGTATTGCACTTTACCTCTCATGAACAGACTCATTAAAACCGAGTCTGCTACTTTTATCTCTTGTTTGTATTTGTAGCTTTCAAGGGATCCCCTTTTCAGTAGATATTGACATTCACACTAGCGTTTGTTTAGTGCTGTGTGATGGCCGTAAAAAAATCGCCCCGACTACAAATCAGTAGTATAATTACTTAATCATTATTGTGTATTCATAGAGCTAAGGTTTCATCATAAGGTATATAAGGTGACAATAAACGTGAACTATTTGATGAACTGAAGTTACTTTGAGATCATCAAGCCCAATCTGAGTGGCTCTGGAGTAGAATATCGTTTAAGCCGGTGCTTGGAGACGTGAGAGGTGTTGTACTTTACATTAGATCTCATGAACAGAAATCGAGTCTGTTACTTTTATCTCATGTTTGTGTTTGTTGCTTCCAACGGATCTCCTTTTCAGTATGTATACACTTACTCTCAAATCTCTTTATCCGGCTATATCTTAAAGGTGATATAGCCCTATATAAGACGTGCGGATGCATACCTATGGCAAACGGGCGGGGTTTTACGTTTTGAAACTTACCAAATTCAAGCTTGTAAAACATAACCGTACACCCGTATATAATGAGAGAAACCTATACCAGGACATCATTTTTAATCTGTCGTTCGTTGTAGCAACATCGGTATAAAAATCACCACTGTGAGTAATCATTGACAAATGGTACGCTCGAACTCGATACCTCCGTATTGGCTATCCGCAAGCATAACCGTTAGACCAAAGAGACAACTGAAATACTATTTTTCATTTTAACTACCTATTCGTGTAATGATGGATTTTGGGTTATTTCTCAATGTTATTCAACAAAAAATCCATAGAATATATTTTCAGCGTATACTATTCTAATGTTGTAATTTGTAATTTATATGGGTTTGTAATTTACTTCGGCATTTTATTTCCGAAGGATTTTGGTGTACGTATCCACTTCGAAACGCACAAAGTGAACACAGGACAAAGTCTACAATTCTTACAGTATATCGATCAACATATTAATCAACTGTTAGAGTAGCCCTACATAAAGCGCAGTGATTGTCAAGCTGAAAGTCATGGGTTCAAAACGCGCATAGGCTATACTATTTTGCAGTGAAAGGGTGTGTATTTTAGATGTTGCTTTGTCAACCGCAGGTAAAGACATGAAATAGGTTCGCTATACAACTGCTTTATATACGGGTTTCCAGCCATGGTTCACAAGCTTGAAGTTGGTAGTAAACCAAGCGTTAAACCGCTCCCATGTGCTTTCGGTACACGCCCAGCCGCCTTTATGGAGCTGTAGTCCTTTTAAAGCTGCATAACCTGTATTTAAATCGCTTCTTCTTTGTAGGCGTGTCTTTATATTTCAAACTTCATGTTCACCAGGTCATGGCGAAATCGGATATTTAAGCGATCTATTTTAACGCAGGACTTCATTTACTTTTTAGACATCGAGCAGTGCACATCGTTTCTCTCCACATGCAACATTAAGATTTAAAAAAAAAAGTTTACCTCTTTTGTGGCTTGAACACAAGACCTTCTAATTTACAGTCCAACGTGTTTACCACTAAGCCATGACGAATTATTGCGAAATATATTGAGAAACATGTATTATTATTATTCAAAATAGCTTAACGTAATTGAATAACCCTCAAGATGTATCAGTATATAATCCATCCTTTCGCACATGTAAATAATCATGCGTGGTGTAATACTAATTATTATCAACTTACTAAGATTCCATCTCAAAACTTTAGTCTCATTTTTTTTAGCGGATGATAAGTTTGTGCGGGTGTGTGTGCTATGGTTATTACCTTATGACTATTTCTTGTTAGAAATGCTACTACATACCAACAGGATTCCGTAAAACCGTCATGTACAAATAAATCTGCAAGGTCCCTGGTTCAAATCCCATTCTTAGCAAAAATGAAATATAGGGTCCTGTAGAAACCATAGCGTCCGAGCGCAATGGCATCGTAGGTCCACACTGTACTGCAAACAAGGACTGGAAAATACAATGAAAGAGACAAAAAACAACAGAAAGGGTGGTGAAGAAAGGGTTACCGACTTGGAACGGTCAGTAGGCAATAAGGCCTACTGGTTAGCTTGAATCGATTTTATATGCGCACAAACTCTTTCTTTTTTTATATGAAATATATTCGGAAGCCGTATATTATCGATGTTACCTACAATAAGGCTGGATCAAATGTGATATTTTACGCATCGATTTCTGGCTTATATACCGACGTGTTGACCGTTCGTGGAATTGAAACTCCTTCACCCGTAACTTATTCATATTCACGAGTTAGTATCAGTTTTTGTATAGCGAATGTTATCTCTTACCTGACTGTTACATCTAGATCTTATACAATCGTTATGTATTTGTATTGCATTATCGTGATCGTTTCTGAGGGCTAGTAAAACGTAAAACTTTTCATGAGTTCTTTCATTGTGACGGATAATGAGTTGATGGAAGAATTACTTAAGTTTGTGGTTATCAATCAAAAACTCTAATTCATTGTTGTGTTATTACTATTTCACTGTGTATCTTTGACGTGTAGGCTTGTGGTCGACTGTGGTCCTTGCTACATTTCTTGTTTGCTTTTATATCTACTTTTACTGTCACAGTAGTGTTGTGGCGACCGTAGAATATGTACCCGTACATCCAATCAATATTGTTTTATTTTCACACACATGGATTGTATGACCTTCATAGATCGCGTTTTTCCTTACGTTAGATGTTGACTTGAATGCTGCATTTCCTGTTTGACTTTCATATCTACATTTTCTGTCATACTAGTGTTGTTTGTGCCGAGTGACGAAGGTAGAATATCTCCCTGTACATCCAATTAATATTGTTATAATTTCATCCAACGTTCATATATTCTTGTACTCGCCGTGTCTAGCGTATTTTTGCAGTCATGCAATGTTGAAAAATGCATCTAAAAATGAGGATATTGGTTGACTGAAATTAACGATTCGGCACAGTTTTAATGTAAATAAATAATGAAAAGGGGATCCTACAAACACAAACAAAAGATAAAAGTAACAGACTCAGTTGTATCGAGTCTGTACAGGAGAGGTAATGTAAAGTGCAACGCCTCTCACGTTACCGGTTTAAGCGATATTCTACTTTAAAGTCACACAGATTGGGCTTGATGATCTCAAACGATCAGTAAGTAATAACACTACTGATTTGTAGTCGGTGAAACTTTTTACGGCGCCACAAAGCACTAAACAAATGCTAGTGTGAATGATAATACATACAGAAAGGGGGATCTCTTGGAAGCAACAAACACAAACAAGAGATACAAGTAGCAGACTCGCTTTTATTGAGTCCGTTCATGCGAGGTAAGCTACAAAAGATATATACATACCATATACATGTTCGTGAGATGCTTCATTTTGTCTTATACATGATCGAATAAATGTGTGTGTACATTGCAGAGCATTGTGTGATGGCTTAAAATGCAGATGTGTAGTCAATAATGGTATTTACAGTGTAACATTCAATCGAAATGTTACTCACAGATTTCCGCATCAAATAAATAGCAAGACGTGTGTTTCAGTATTAATTTATAAATTTTGACATTTCGGTAAATGTTATGCCATTATGTTTGTTATCTGCCGTAATCGATAAAAGCACTGACTTCACCTCTTTTTTTAAGCTTTTACGTTTTTGTGTTATCTAACACATACATGTATATAACAGGATGCATACTTGTGTTTGAATTTTTAAGACACGTTTATTGCACTATAACGCTTGTTGCCCGTGCACACTCCATGGCAAATTAACAATTCGTGGGTTTAAACCCCCACAGTGGCCTACTTTGCCAGTGACCGTTCCAAGGCAGTAGCCCTATTGTCAACCCTTTTGTGTTTGTGATGTCGTTAGCATTTAATATTACTTTTGCCTTCTTGTTTGTCTGTTTGCGTGTTTGTTTCTGTGTTTTGTGGTTGACTGTCCTCCTTGAATGCTACTTCCCCTGTCCGATATTTTTATATTTCTTTATATTATTTCCGATGGAAACAAACAGTTGTTAAATGGCAATTTTTCCTTTTCCTAGAGTCGATTAATTATATAACATCACGTCATGCATACGCATCTCACATAATTAAATATGATTTTAATTACTAAGTAATTATTAAAGCCAGCTATTCATGATAATAATGAGTTCCATTTTACAGATTGATGGATGTATGCATTTTAATCTGCGATAAACTGCGTATGAAATGAAAGCGTGTGTGTGTAAATATACAGATTCGAAGATAACGTATACACGTACTAGTAGAATGGTTGGTCTGGTTCCAACTTCTCGAAACATTCACATTTCATTGAAATAAGATTAATTTTAACTTGACCTCTGCTGAATAAACGAGACAGCGACATATCAATGTGACAAAGACAAATGCTTCATATTTCTGTTTATGCTTGACTTTTCTGTACGTAAGGAATACTGAACTCGGCGGTGGTCAGGGTTGTTGTTGTTATTCGTCACCAGTCAGGAGATTTGGTTTGCATCAACACGTGATCAACAATAGATCAAAACAAATATGTTCTTCATTACTTCCACATTAACCATATCCGTGAATTATAGATCGCTTGTAATACAATACATTTTAAATCTCATTGTTGTCTTTATGACCAAATGTATAGTTTACCTTTCATTGAATGGCTACCCATTGTATGTCCTCTCCAGTGGTGGCATTAAGTGTCTTGGTATTTTCTAGGCCATATTTAGAGGGTAAAATGGTGAACAATGCGCCACAATATAGGAGAGAAAATGTATTACGATCAATCCGAGCTTGTACCTATAACAATTAACGTATTAATTATGCAATGCATCAGGTTGATACTAAATAACGTCTTAATTATGCAATGCATCAGCCTGATGACAATTAACGTTTTAATTGTGCAATGCACCATGTTGATAACAATTAACGTCTTAATTATGCAATGCAGCATGTTGGTAACATTTAACGTCTTCATTATGCAATGTACCATGTTTATAACAATTATCGTCTTAATTATGGAATGCATCATGTTAATAACAATAAACGTCTCAATTATGCAGTGCGTCATGTTGATAACTATTAACGTCTTAATTATGCAATGCATCATGTTAATAACAATTAACGTCTTAATTATGCAATGCATCAGGCTGATGACAATGAACGTTTTATCATGCTGATAACAATTAACGTCTTAATTATGCAATGCAGCATGTTGGTAACAATTAACGTATTCATTATACAGTGCGTCATGTTGATAACTAGTAACGTCTTAATTATGCAATGCATCATGTTGATAACAATTAACGTCTTAATTATGCAATGTACCATGTTTATAACAATCATCGTCTTAATTATGCAATGCATAATGTTAATAACAATTAACGTCCAATTATACAGTGCGTCATGTTGATACCAATTAGCGTCTTAACTATGCAATGCATCATGTTAATAACAATTAACGTCCTAATTATGCAATGCATCATGTTGATAACAACTAACGTCTTAATTATGCAATGCATCATAATAACCGAAGGAAGCTTTATGTCTACTCGTACATTATAACTGTCTCTTACCTTTATTATTTGGCATCAAACGCACATTCCGTCCGGTATTATATTTGCCTAATGTTTATATAGAAGCCGTGAGGTGGCGTATTTTATACAGCTTTTTATAACCATGATAACGAAATAAATGAAATTACGTGTCTTTATTTTTTGTTTCGCTAAAATATAGTTGATTGAAACTAAAGTAGTACATGTATTTATCTTTTATTAGAGCTACGAAATAAAAACAACTAAATCAAGTATTTTTTTTTCTGTAAAGAAATACAACACTGAAGCAAGTCACTGAGTTCGTTATAATAACGTCCAAGCCCACCAAATTAACAAATACATTAACTAACCTAATTACATATGTAGTGATCCGTACATATATCACAAATAGTACGTACTGTAAGGAAATATTCACACTTTGGCAGTAAAACGCCTCCCCGCACTAAGAACTCGCATTGCATAACGTGGTCCGAATATTAACTTTCATTCCCCATCCAGCCCCTTCTCCAAGAAGCGCAAACGGGGATGGTTGGGGCATGAAATAAAAACTTAATTTCGGCTTAAAACTTTTTCATATTGTAAAATTAAAACATTTCATAGGTAATTTTAAACAGCTTATCGCATTTGTTCAGTACAAAAAATGCTTTTAATCGTGTTTCATTGTTGAAATATCCGTTATAAAATCCTGCTAATATAAGCTTTCCTATCGATTAATGGAATTAAGCCGGGACTAGGTAATGCTATGACATTAAATTACATCACCACTAAAGCCGGAGCTAGAGCGCTTGAGAGGTGGTGCATATTATAGTACCTCATTTTATTACCTGCAAATAGTAAAACCGAATCTACTAATTTCTTCGCTTATGTGTGTTCTTTTTTTCCTACGGATCCCCTTTACTCTAGTTATTAGCATGCAATTTTGAACAAAAATACTTTAACCCTACTAGTACATAAACTAACATAAACTAAGGTAAGACTCGTTTATTTAATTGAAATAGCTTCCTGTATCCTACACAAGGTACATCACGGCTAGTTATGATTACTCTATATACCTGTTTACAAACGAATAGATACATTACACTCCACAGCGTGTCTATTTTGAAGAAACGGCTTGCCGTGCTGTCTATCAATTTTACTGCTATAATTGTATTACGTGGAAAATTACTCTTTCCAGATATTTTATCATGACAAGTTATCAAAGCACTATAAATGTCAGTCTGAGAATAGTTCTTTCGTTACATTTCTGGTTGAAAAATCGAGATTTCTAAGTGAAACACTATTAGTTATTGGATTTGGTACTGACCACCTTCAGAAATATGTGGGGTCACTAAAATGTATAGGGGGCGAGGCAATAGCCGAGTCCCCCTATATATCTGACTTATCCCACATATATCTAAAGCGGTTCAGTAACGAACTCAATAACTGATCAATTGCATCGAGCACCTTTTTCAAGGCAAACACCGATATTTAACCCATTTTAATGGAGCGTCAACGTCATTGAGACGTTCGCGCAATTTGACGTCATGACGGTACAGTATAAAAACATTATTAAGTTACTTATTATGTTTGCTTCTAACGCCGTAAAGAACTATTTGCAAAGATTTAAACTTTGAATCAGAATTGTAGTCCATATTGTTTTAGTGACCCTCTCTGAAATCTACTGACCCACTATAGACAAATAGGGGGTCACCACGTGACGGCACTCAAGCAATAAGATGCTTAGAATTCTGTGCGAGGTGCAATAAAAACATAATCGTTAATAAGTAAGGAAGTAAGTAAATATTTCAGAATAGTGGCATGTGCATAATATACAATACAATCATAGTACAGAAGGCCCTATAAGTCACCTATAGTTAACAGTTTATAATGTTAAAATATATACAATTAATCGAATGAATTGAAATTACATAATTGTACTGGATAAGGCTTGAATAAATATAAGGCATGAATAAGCTTTAATTATAATGTTATCAATAAGCATTTAAAATTGTGACGACATGTAATATTGAAATTTGTTTTTAACATAAATATTCAGTATTTATGAATAAATAACAGTTTTCCTCTTTAAATATGCTTTAGCAATATATTTTGATACTTTTCTCGGGTGGTTATGCAATAAAAATGAGAGTGTATCATTAACATGTAAGTTCAAATAAATGTCGTTATATAAAATATCTCCAAACACATCGTTTCTCATATGACGGTCAAGATCACAGATAAAAAATAAAATGTATTTCATCTTCAACAGTTTTCATATCACAAAAAATGACAAAGTGTCTGTTCTGAAGATTCACCGAGATATCTTTCAGTCTCTATTCTCAGTCGTAAAATACCACATCTAAATTGACATAACACTGATCGTGCGTTTTTCCTGAAATTAAGTAAAACATAATTATTACAATTGGTTAATGTTAACCAATTCGTAATCGTTAATTATTAATATCTCCAAACACAACCACATAACTGTGACGTTGGATCTGAACGTCATTAGAATGTAAAGAAGCCGTTAGAGATTTCCATTTGATGGGTTGTACCTTTATTGACACTGTCTTGTACATGTTAGCGCTGAAGACAGGATACTAGCACAAACAAGTAAACTCGATTTTAGCTAGCTAATGGGTCATAGTGCCTACTGACCGTTTCAAATCTTCAATATCTAGTCTTACGAGATTTTATGAACAGTATTTGCTTCATTGAAACAATAAATTGTGTCTAATCTAGTTGGTATCTAAATGTAAATATGTTTATTTGCAGTAACTGACTACAGTTTTCCTGACAGTATGTAAATGTTCACGCAAGTAGTTTAAACGGACACATAACTTAGCATTATCCATTGTAAATGATAATGATGTTTAATATTCGTAATCTTTGTATAACTAAAAAGTTACTCAATCAGGGTTACCGTTACCATAAACTTCGTAAAACCTTTGCAAAATTTTACTATCGTAACCCTGATCTTCTTTCCAAATATAAATGTAATTTAAGGACTCTTCTGCGCCAATGACTATCACAACCTGACTTCTATGGTGATGTGATTTATAAACTTCGTAAGATTCTTGGTCATGATCACTTTCATACTATCTTTGTTAAACTTGTTAAAAAGTTTATCAAAAGAGGTTATGACACTATCATTTTGCAACGTACTGCATGCTTGGTGGTGGACCCTTTCACAGTTCGCCACTATGCTTTCCTCTTTAATTGTACGATGACCGGACAGGCTGTGGATCCTATGATGACGCCTACCTAAAGCCCATTGGGACGGTGGCGTTTGATGTTTGTCCATGTTCTTTCTTGTCGTGACCTTAATGGTGTATTCTCTTACTGCTCTGGCTTCTGCCAAGTCTTTGAGTACCTTCATTGTGCTTTTTAGGCTATTGTTGTTTTGTATTAGATTTACACGAGCATATTTGTGTTTTACTTATATTGCCTATTGATGCTGCCTTGTTGGTTAGAGTTTAGATCATGGCGGGGATTTCTTTATTTACACTGTCCTGTTTTAATGGGATGACAGTAGGGTAAACCCCCAGTGGCCTACTTTGCCACTGACCGTTCCAAGGCGGTAGCCCTATTGTCAACCCTTTTGTGTTTGTGATGTCGTTTGCATTTTTTATTACTTTTGCCTTTTCGTTTGTCTGTTTGCGTGTTTGTTTTTGTGTTTTGTGGTTGACTGTCGTCCTTGAATGCTGCTTTCCCTGTCCGATATTTTTAGCCTTCTTACTTGTATAATACAATCATCCGAGTTTCCATTGTGGTGGAGTAGTATATATATAATATCGAAAACATTGAAATAGGAACATGCATCTTAGCTAGTGCCATGAAAAGTACCTATAGCAGGACACATACATAAACATATAGAAGTCGAGCATAATAAGAATAAGTTTAAAAGTCGAACTGGAAATGCAGCTTTCACAAAATACAGTAAACCCACAAACACGCACATGGACAAGTATCACATATGGTTAAGTATGAAACTGGATCTCTGAAAGTCAAACAATCCCTGTGGGATGTAAACAAATGATATTTGTAAACTTATGAACTGTTAAAAGAGGTACACATCTCTGAATATGTGTGTCTCAATTGATGGTTAACGTCAGTGAGGATAGTTTCGAATAATCAAGATTGATTAGTCTACTATTGTTGACCGTGATACATATCTCTAGGAGAAGAGCATATTGGCCATATCTAGCCGAGTAATCTGAAACACTTTTTTTTAGTATTGTAATAAATTATCCCCATGTTGTCCATATTAAAGGACGACTGGATACTTTACTATATCATTTATACTCCTGATCCGTTACATAGTTATGTCACATTGAACCATGTCGTACATAGTTATGTGACATTGAACCATGTCGTACATGCTGTATTATTGACTACACATTCTCAGCTGATATACAATCCTTTTTAACTGATATATTCTATGTAGCTAAGACATCATTACTAAGAGTAAATCAGCGTTTCTTGTTCTTTTTAGACATAATCAGGGCGAAAGAAATGTTTGAGACCCAATATAAAATCACCAAATGAGGTTAAAATAACCGTCTTTCTTAACCATTAACGATGTTTAGTATACTGTTAACACATTTAATGAAATGAATTCAACTAATCGTGGTATGATTACAGTCACTCGATCATTAAGATAAAACAAACAATTTGGTTGGTTGAGGGAAGTCAGTATGATTAAGTTAAGCTACTATTAATCTTGTTAATGTTGAACTATACTTAGAACTACTTTCGGGATTTCGCTCTTTTGTGAATGGAATATAGATATAAAAATCGAATCGAATCGAAATGATAACATTTTGTTTTGTATTCATCCGTCATTCTTGGAAAAAACACATTATATTATATCCTTCAGTTTCGTAAATTCGACTTTGTTTCAGGGTAGTTGCAATTAAAAATAAATATTCTAATTGTAACTGCATTTATTTGAAGAAAAAACAAGTAGAAATAAAACGCAGCATTACATTGTATGATCAATTATGACTCATGTACTCTCTAAGTTTACCATGTACACGATGTATTTCTGCTCTGATTGCATGTACATATTTTAAAGCTGTCAAGTAAATGTGTTCTCTTAGAAATAAGTTATAACACTCTTATACAGCTGGGTATATAGGATTTTGTTAATTACTTCAAATTAGTACAGCAGTCGATTCGAATCATTTTAAAATATGCCAATAACATTATTTTGACATCATGTTTTATTAACATTACCGCTACAAATGCGTTTGCAAAATATTTTTTCGAAATATTTAATGTTAACGCTGGATTACAGTTACTTGAATTTCAAACGATAATCAATTAAAAGGGAGTTTATTTAGGATTATGCATGCTTCATTTTCTTATAGACCGAACATCTGCAAAACTGTGTTAGTTTTTTATGCTTTTTTTATATTATTTCATACCAATTTTATGAAGTTTATATCTGTAAGCTGACTTCGATTCATGTTATGTTTTTATCAGCACATTTTATGTTTTCATATAAAGGGAGAGTAACTCTCAAAAGATGTAACAATTTAAACAAAACAATAAATGTTTTACAAAAAATGGAAAAAAACAACACATATCGCAAAACTATTCTAACGTATATTTAAAATGAGAAAATTAGTTCAGATACAAAAGTGAGTAAATAGTGATTTTGTTCAGTATATTTCTGTAATACCAAGTAGAACTCCTCTTTTACAATTTAGCGAATGACACGCGCCGACTAGTTTCAGTCAGAAAGGGCTAATCAAGACATCACATGTACTCAACTTCTGCATAGCTTTTCTCGCAGAATATGTAAACACACAATAACACTATAGCATCTGGCGGTATGCATGGACAAACTTTATATATCTTCTTTCAGGCTAGGTACATAATTAAGATGCATATCACTCTGTTAGGGAAACAACTCTGACAAGTATCAGCTTAATCAGACGTTTCATTTCCGAATCAGTTGTTTCCAGTATATGTATAAAACTGTACTGCAGATATTCCAAATAGTTCAAAGCGCAAGAACAACATGCAAATTACGTCAAATATATGACACTGTCACAGTTATTACAAGTAATAATAATACAAAAACACTGTCAAAAGGCTAAATAAGATGAAACACTCATTGCCGTAACATTGTAAATTCTCACGTAAACAAACAGATTAAAACATGAATAAATAAACATTCAGAAGATAAACCATTGCCTTATATTTCTTAAGATATGAAGAAATATGGTTGCATTATAGACGCCGTAAACTAATGATTGATGGTTCCAAGTATTAGCAAGTATTTTTATGAAAAGTATGCTTTTGTGTTGCCCGAATTTCTTTGTTTATTTTAAAATTTCGCTCAAAAGGAATAAAAAACAGCAGCAGTGTACCATAATAAAGTCGAAACAACGTTTTTTGGCTTATATTCCGTTATGGATGTGGTACATATTCGAGTTAGTAGGTGTTTTAGAAATGTATATAAAAGTCGAATAGGAATGCATTATTCAAGGACCACAGTCAACCACAAACAAGCACAGAAACAAACAACAACTACAAAAATGAAGGGCAAGATATAATCACAAAATAAACGGGTTGACAATAGGGTAACCGCGTTGGTATGGCCAATGGCAAAAGAAAGACCGTTGTGGGTTTAAACCAGGTTATAGAGTGCACCAAACCTCACTCTTTCCCTATTGCCATCTAAATACAACAGTATAGTGTAAATAAAGACATCCCCGCCATGTTATATTCTCTAACAAACAAGGCAGCAATAATAGGCAATATAAGCACAACACATAAATTAGCACGCAGTATATATTTTATAAAAAACACAAAAGCCTGGAGAGCCACAAAGAAAGTTGTCATTGATTTGAAAAAAGCCAGAGCATCACGGGAACAACCCGTTACGAGTACGATAAGACAAGACAGGAATCCAACCTCATTAGCGTGTGTAATATGATATCATTAGACGTTACACGAGACGTCGCTTTCAAAATGAATACACGTGCAAGTAGTATTTATGGCACTGTTTTCTGGCGAGATATTCTTTATCTCAAAGGTTGTAATTAGAAGTAAACTATTGTTTCAGAATTTTGCTAAAGGCTTAATGAATATGCAGAAATTATGGATAACATACATATAAGTATACATTCTGTTTTATAGTTAGTGCTTTCATGAGAGACATCATCAGATGCAATGCCCTTCATGACCGTTATGACAGTCGTGAGTAGTATTTTACTATACGACAAAAAGACTGGACTTGATAATATCCACATATCAGTCAGAAATAACAATTGGGTGACGAACGTTGAAAGTTGATTAACGTCACAACAGACAGACAACGTGTTATCCTAAAGCAAAAATTACGAACTACGAACAAAGAATAACGTAAACCAATTTTCATTCCAGACCTAATTGGCAAGACAGCTATTGCACAAAACCTTCTACCAGTAATGGATACTTGTTTTATTATTGCATACTATTGATGTTTTTCATATGATTTAGCAATATAAGTCTGATACAATAATGAAAGTAATTACACATGGAAAGAAATTCATCCCTGAAGCTTAAGTGCCCTTTCCAATTCTGCCTAAATATTGTATAAAAACTGAGTCAACATTTCTAAATGCAAACCGTCTGTTTTCTTTAAAGTAGCTATTCCGCCAACAACAGCTAACCTTTACAACATATGTACACAGTTTCGCAACAAACTGACGACGAAATAGATATAGTAACTTACATATTTTGATATTACATATTCAATTGCTGGTATTTTAAGAACCTGTGATTCAACGTATAGTTTTAATTGGCACATACGTTATGTTATTTCCACCTAAACACCTGTACAGATTTTTGATGAACGGTTTTGAAGAGTAAATGTGCTGTTATTTGGTGGGTTATTTTAATTTTGACAATCGACTTTTATTTGAAAATTGAGACATATTGAGACAAATATACATACAAATTAAGAAAATATGTCGCCTCTTTTCATAACGTTAAAGTTACCATCAACGGGAAGCCATGAATCGGGAACCGGAAATATGGAACCGTGAAAATGGAATATGCAACCACGAATTTCAAAGGGAAGCATGACCGAGGAACCCAGATGCTGAATCCGATAACTGATGAATAAGTTGATATGCTAGTCCATTTCTTTTTTTACAATTTATTATTAAGTATTTAGTAAGTATCGCTTCAGTATCATGAGAATCGTTTGGTTATAATGAACTATACGTCACCATGTCATATATGATTCTCATTATCCAAGATCAAAACAAGATACCGTGTAACATTCGTGACTTATTTTAAGAACTCTTCTACGACAAGAACTATCACAACCTGACTCCTATGGTGGTGTGGTTTAAAAACTTCGTAAGATCCTTTGTCATAATGACTTTCCTACAATCTTTATTCAACTTGTTACACGTTTATCAAAAGAGGTTATGACCCTATCATTTTACAACGCACAGCATGTTTAGACGTTGACTCATTTACTGTTCGTCTGTTTTCCTTTGATTTGAGTAACGTCCGGACATATTGTTGACCCAATGATGATGTCTACCTAAATCCACAAAGGACGGTAGTTTTTGATGGTTATCCTAAATATTGTCTTGTCGTACTCTTAATGAGTTGCGTCCCTTGTTGTTCTGGCTTCTGCCGATTCACTGAGTATGATCTTTGTGACCTATTTTACATTCATATATACATGACCGCCGATTCACTGAGTATGATCTTTGTGACCTTTTAGACATTTGAATTTTACATTCATATATACATGACCATCAATGTATTATACTTACATTGCCAATTACTCCTGCCTTGTCTTTTAGAACATATAACCTGGCTTGGATATATTTATTTACACTATCCCCCTTTTTTGTTTGGGAGAGTGGGGGAGGGGGTTGTGGGGTTGACAATATGTAAGAGTGAGGTTGAGTGCACCCTAGAACATGGTTTAAACTATACAGAGGCATTTTGCCACTGATCGCTCAAAGGTGGTAACGCTATTATCCACCCGTTTGTATTTGTGATTTCAATTGTTTTGCTTATTAACAATTTATTGTTTGTTTGTTTTATTTAGTAGTGACCCTAAGTGAAATGTTTTTTAACCGCAATAAGATTTGTATCTGTAATATTATTTAGGTACCTTAATTTCCGAATGATACACCAAGACACGGTTACATCATGCAATATTAGAATGTTATTACCGAGACGGCATCGCTGTGTTAGATCGCATGCATCACATGCGAGAGGACTTGGGTTCGATCCATGGATTCATAAAACATGTGGTAGTACATGTCATCTCTTCCTTCACACGCAGCATTAAAATGGTATTGGACTGGTCAACAAAGTATATCAGTATGAGGAGAAAGTGTGAGGTATCACGCCATGCGTCTAAGGTGTGGTATTCCATTGTGACAGCACTATTCAGTTGAGCATTTAGCTAACGGTTACAAGAATAAACCTTCCTGATTATACTGGACTATCGTTAAAAGCGGCTTGAACTCTCATGCATTCTAAAATAGATAATTAAGAAAATATCTATTTACATTATATCATATTAAATATTAAAATAAGTTATAATTGTGTATTCATTATAACATACATTTTGAACATGGCAATTTAAACGAATTAAAATACTAGAATAAATCAGTTTAATCACATGCATAAGACGTTTTTAGAGTTTCAATACTTACGTACTATATGATGTTTACTGTTAGGTATGTATGAACACGTAGGCACTTTTCTCAATTTCAAAAGGCTGTTGTGTTTATTTTTTATCTTCTTTATCATGTTTATTGCTATTTTTACATGCATCTCAAGATAACAATTTATATCGTGGTATATATAGATAACGTATCACTTTTATACGTACAAAGAATTACAGATACGGACCGTAAACCTTAATAAATGTCTATCAAAAACAGTATGGCCATACTGTATTGAGGAACTGTTATCATTTAAATCTCTGATTATGTTCGCCTTTTCAGGTTATTGGCGTGTTCGCATTTTCAGTTTATTGGCGCGTTCGCATCATTTTTAGGGAAGTAAACCTAAATATAAAAGTCGAACTGGAAATGTAGCATTCACAGAACACAGTCAACCAAAATAAGCATATAAATCAAAACAGCAGTTGAACGACTGGATTCATAACCATTCGATTCCAGTTCACACCACCGAACACGCAGGAGTTGTTCTGCATCTTCAATCTACCAGTCGATGCCGACGCGTTCTGCGTGATGGAAGCATGTGGTTATGTGAATGTCTGTATTCCCAAATGGTAAACCGAATGTTTGGAACACTGAATTATTTGTTTATTGTCAAAGTATATATTATGACGTTTTAAACATTTTGTGTTTTCGTTGCTTTAACAAGCAATGCGATGGCGGCAAGGACTCGTATGCTATTTTTCTACCAACGCTTGTCTATTTCAGAGTGAGTCAGATTTTACTGTCTAGAATATACTAGAAACAAAATAAACCTACCAAAAATATAATCGAAATACTTTCTTAGAATAGTTTAGCCGGCCTTTTGATTATAAGAAAAACAACCTTGGATTTCTAAATCTTCAAATCTTCTATGAAAATGTACATACCTTGGACTACATGTATCAGTGAATCCATAACCCACGTCTATATATTCCAAACACCCATGGATACGCATGTCGTCAATCGACCCAAGAACATCCGCAACTCTTCAATGGAAACATTCAACTAATTGTTTTGTGAAATACAGCGAGTATAAATACATACTTACGACAAAGCTGGATAAAGGATCATTCAGAAGTCATGTTGACAATATCGGTACGGCATTTGCAACTTTCAGAAGCTAAACGATCTCAGACAAATATATCATACACTCATCCATTAATAAACAATATGCATGCAGTGTTTAGATCTGCATCTTTGTCATTCATTGTTAATGCTCGGATCGACGTCAGTCATAGCTCGTTCACGATTCTTTAGATTATTCAACGAAATAAAACACTGACTGTATGTTTTTAAACCACCATTATGTAGGAGTTTATAATATTATAAATATAGATATAAAAATTGAATAGGAAAAGCAGCATTCAAGGACGACATTCAGCCACAAAGACACACAGAAACAAAAAACAAATTTAAAGTTGAATAAAAGGTCAAATAAGACATCATAAACACAAATTTATTGACAATAGGGCTACCGCCTTGAAACGGTCAGTGGCAAAAAAAGGCCCCACACTTACCCTACTGTCAACACAATACAACGGGAAAGTGTTAATAAAGAAATCCCCGCCATGAACTATTATCTAATCAACAAGGCAGCATTAATAGGCAATATAAGTAAAACACCAAGATGCTCGTGTATATATAAATACAAAAAGAAAATAGCATAGAAAGACACAAATAAGGTACTCAGTGACTTGGCAGAAGCTAGAGCAACAAGAGAATAAACCATTGAGGGCACGACAAGACAGGACTGCAGACAAACATCAAACATCACCGTCATTTTGGGATTTATGTAGACGTCATCATAGGGTTCACAGCATGTCCGGTCATCGCACAATCAGAGAGGAAAGCATACAAGTTTAATAAAGATAGTATGAAAGTGGTCATGACCAAGGACTTTACGAAATTTGTAAATCACGTCACCATAGAATTTAGGTTGTGATAGTCCTTGTCGCAGAAGAGTTTTTCAATTACCTTTATATTTGGAAAGAAGATCAGGGTTACGAAAATAAAATTTTGCAAAGGTTTTAAGAAGTTTATAGTAACGGTAACCCTGATGGAGTAAATTTTAGTTATACAAAGATTACGAATATTGAAGTCCTCAACTCGAGTACAACCTCTATAAAAACGACTACGTTGAGACACATAGACACCATAAGAAATTGCTCGGGGAACATCCCCATCTAAATGGGGATTATTAGCAATATACAACAATTAAAATCATCTCTCTTGTCATATCTTTTGCTAATTATTTCACCATTTTCAATGGAAAGATGTAAATCAACAAAATTTGCGTTAGTATCAGACATATTAGCTTTGTTAAGTTGAAGTTCGTTAGGGTACTATATATTATTCACCATAGTAGAAAAGAAAGGGTTGTCAATGTTTAGTATATCATCCAGATACCGAGAGGTGTCAATAAAGGCCGCAATATTATCTTCCTGGGTACATGTATCTGTTAAAAGACGCAACATTAAATCTCTTTCAGAGCAATATAAAAACAAATCAGCGACAAGGGGTGCACAGTTCGTACCCATAGGGATACAAACAATTTGTCTATAAACGGTCGTTCCATACCTGACGAAAAGATTAAATAATAGGAAGATGAGTGCTTCACAAACTTCTTCGCCAGTCCACATAGTGTAATTGTCTATCCTGCTATTAGTAAAACACGCTTTAATATTAGCACAGGGCAAATATTTAGTATTTTCCATAGCGAATGTTTTTTGAATAAGAGCAACAAGCTTGTCTTTGATAAGGTGATGTGGTAGTGGTGTATATCGTGTAAAATAAGTGCTAATAGATGAAACCTGACGTTTTTTGCAAAATTTATCAAGAAGTCGTATTTCAACTGATATGTAGCCTTTGGCATTTTTTCTAATAATCTGGAATTGTGAAATAGCCGCTGAGTGAAAACATATCATAATGTGGGGAAAAAATAAAATAAAAAATGAACTCACCAGTATTTAACATTTATGTCAGTACTTTTGAAGAACAGTGACTTAAAAAACGAGAAAAGTTATGAGTAATATATCTACTTACAGGATCAAAATGTCTACACATTGCAACATTCAACTGTTAATTCATCCAATACGTCGTTTTGTTTTAGTAAAATAAAGTTGTTTGTGTTTACTAAATTGTATGTGTTCATTTACAAAAATACACAATTATAAATTTAAAAAATATGTATAAAAAAAAAAATTAGAAAAAAAAAATTCTATCGGTAAAGATCGGGAATTCCAACAAGAGGCATTTTCTTTTTATAGGAACCGAGGCTCTGCCGAGGTTCCGATTAGACAATTATACAGACGGTTATTTGACATCAGAGCCGTATATCCATGATTGATTCTTTTTCATGCATATTGTTGACATGTTGTGCGCTAATGTTGTCAATTACTAAGTTTTGCATGTTATTTACACAATCACGTCATGCAACTGTTGGCGTTATTGACGTCATTGTTGATGCCCGTGACTTTTATTTTCCCTCATGTGTAGGATCAGAATCTCTAGTACCCATGTAACACGGGAATAACCTTATATTTATACGACATCACAAAAACAAACGTGTTAACAATAGGCTACCGCCCTGGAACTGTCAGTGACAAACAAACATTGGACAGACATTAATTTTACGTTATTGTAATCCCAGTAACATGAAAAATTTAATTTTATTTCAGGAACAGGCACTAAAACAGAGGGCATGAAGCTGAGTATATACCTTTTTACATTATGGCATTTGGATGGCGAAATATTACTTCGAACACCAAGATCTATAACAAATAAATTGCCAATCGCATTCCTTAACTGTTATTACTATCATTTACATTTCCAATCGAAATAATGGTTTGGTTATTATATTTCATTGTAAATGTGTTATCTCTATACAACCGTGTGAAATGTGTAACTTATTCATTGTGGACACATGTGTTTTTGCAGACGAAATGATCAACGAACGACGCTAACCGCGGACTTATTAAAACAATCAGTCAGTTATCAGTTAGAATTAAAATATTTCTTTAACAAACACTTCCATAATCATGCCGTTTTATGTTGACACTAAACATAATTTCCGTTTCGTTACTGTTGAAAGCAACTCACTACCAACGTGCATTATTATCCCTCTATATTTCTATTCCAAAGAAAAACGAGTATGTGTACCATGCGATTATGCATAAGATATCGTTATTGTAGGCTTCAAAAATGAGATATAGGGTCCTATAGAAACCACAGCGTCCGAACGCAATGGCATCGTAGGTCCGCACTGTACTGCAAACAAGGACTTGATAATACAATGAAAAAGACAAAAAACAACAGAAAGGGTGGTGAAGACGGGGTTACCGACTTGGAACGGTCAGTAGGCAATGAGGCCTACTGGTTAGCTTGAATCAATTTTACTCCATGTCCACCGCCAAATGCATGCCATCTTCGGGATTGTTAAAATGTTGTACTATTGATTTTATTAATATTGAATTCTGCTCAACCCGGGGCTAGAGGGCGTGAGCGGTAGCTAGCATATTTCACTACTGCTCATGAACCGTCTCAATCAAACCGAGACTGCAATATTTCGTATGTGTCGTTTTCGGCCGTTTCCGAAGGTCCATTATCATACTCTTTTTATATGCTCACAATCCTCGCTATTATCCTGTCTTCAGCGCCCAAATAGACAAGACAGTGTAAACAAAACTACATCCCATCAAAAGGAATTCTCTAACAATGAAGTTCAAATCCAGAGAAACTAACTAAAGAAACACATACAAAATAATAAACATCTCAGGATGTATCCAGAATCGTACTGACCATCCATAGTAGTTGCAGCTTAAGAGAAAACCAATCTAGGATACGACCAGAAAACCCGAGGGACGAAAGCTCAGGTACACTTATAGAGTCCCAAGAGGTAGTCCAGTCATCGCACAAGTGAAAAGTGAAGCGTAATGGCTGACTGTAGAGGGGTCAGTCACTAAATATGCAGCGCACTGTAAAACCAAAGGGTTATATCCTTTTCTGACGAACTTCCTGATTAAATGTGTAAAGCGGTCAGGAAACCCGTCGGACCCCTTTAACTTTCGAAGTTTATAGACCACATCTCCATAAAATGATGGTTGTGATATGCCTAATCGCAGAAGTGTTTTAATGTTGGTGTTGTACTTTTCCAGCAGGCCCTCGTCGCGGAGGTAGAATTTAGAGAAAGATCTACGTAGTTTGTAATAACGAAAACCCTGCTGAATAAGTTTACTTGTAATACCTCGATTTCGATCATTTAAGTCTTTAACATCAGTAATCGAAACCGGAATCGTCCCGAAAATGGGTTTGTTTACGGTTACTATATTTCGTATGTTGTATTGGACGTTAAGGGTAAGGTAACTCTAACGGTTTTCACATGCAGTGTCTCGGACATGAATTGTTGGACAAGGGTCTGGGGTACTCGGATGAATTTAGCGTCGTCTGCATAACAACAGCAACATTAATAATGCTTTTTGATTCCGACAAAGACGATTTTATGTAAGAGCAAATATCGGCGCTAACACAATGAATAGACAGGAACCTATTTTGAGTTACCGTCTGTTGAGAATAACGTGATGTCATAGTAGCGCGAGATTTTGTGAGCCAATGAATTCTATCTCAAGGTAAAATGGCTATAAATTGTCCCCGAATATGGCGATTATCCTTGTCCGGTATGCCAGAATTAAATTATATTTTCGAGTAATTTGATTATCCTAATATAATGTTTATTTTACGTTATTTGCATTTTGTTAAAAAAAATATGTCAAACCTTACCTTTTGTTAATGTTTATATTCTGTTTTCATATTTTCATCTATAATTATAAGAAATATAAGTAAAAAAGATGAAGGCCATTATACTTTTAACTGTACAATATGGATTTGTTTATTGTACTCGTCAATGTTATGGTGAAAACCTGTATTGTAATTGACGCCTATGGCAATTCTAAACAAACAAGAGGCGCCTATGGCTATGTTAAACAAACAGAAGACACCTATGGCAATGCTAAACAAAAAGGAGACGCCTATGGCAATGCTAAACAAACAGGATAATAAGAAACATATAAACTGTTTCCAGCATCACATTGACTTTACATCTTCTTGCAATAGAATATAGTTTTATTTTTCAATGTATGAATTTGTTTCGTTATTCTGCAAACTATTATTATATCATTTTTGATGCAGTAAAATCAACAGCTACTATTATATGTAAAACAATTCACATAAATGAAAGTTGTATCATAGCTCTTACTTATGGTTTTCCTTTGTTACTGCTTATGATATAATTTGCATAAACTCGTGCAATCACTGCCATTATATTCCAGTAGTACAATAACTGACATATTTTGCGGTTATAGAACTGTGCGCACAAAGACCGTTTGTTAAAAAAGAGCTCGTATATAGAATACATACCGACTGTACAATATTTGCATATACTCTAGAACTAATGCTATCAATAATTATTACGTAGGACACAGCCAGCTTTAATTAACTCAAGATTCGCATGTGTCGCTGTATTGTCGGTTTAAAATGTATCTTAAAGCAGATCTACATGCATTGCGTAATCACTTAGTATCCACGTATAAACATAGAGAACGTATTAGCCAAACTTAGAGCAAAAACAATATTATTATCTTGAACAACTGATCACATCTAACCAAGTATTATTATCTGGATATGTTTTGGAATCATCAGCGATCTGACTTATCGTCGACTACGAGAGTGAAGAAAAGCTTACTAATTAGACTAACGTTCTTTGGCCAGTCGAGTTAATACACGTAGATTGAGAGTTCATTGAACCAAATGAATTTGTCTTAATCGCATACGACCATTGACCATCCATTGTAATTTGTTTTATTCACTGAATAGCTCGCTAATACCAGCACAACGTCAGACGAATCGATGTAATGTCATGTAAACGTGCGTAAATGCCGTTAATGATGTCGAAAGTGCATTTCTAATTCCAGAAGGAACTAAAAATATCACGAAATCAACACCAAATTGCTTTGAAAAGAACGGTAATGAAGTTACCGAATTTTGCCGTACCGTAATGGCAAGATTATTCATAAGTATACTAATCTATATATGGCCAGGCTGTTAATTCCCCCAGAGCATCAATGTAATTTGTGTTCTGATTGACAATGTGACCTCTAGATTTGCGACACCATATGCGTTATGATAGTAATGATATAACGTTATAACGTTCGAGACACTATCAATTCAAGATACAGTTGTGCTTTCATCAGCTTATGCTACATATGATTTTTACGAGAAGTGTTCAAATTTTAACGTAAAAGTAGATACACAAATCGAACAGGAAAAGTTGCAATCAAGGATGACGGTCAACAACACACATACACAGAAATAAATAACGAATTTAAAGATGAATACAAGTCACGATAAGACATCACAAACACAGAATGGTTGACAATTGGGCTACCGCCTTGGAACGGTCAGTTGTGTTTAAGATTTTATTTTTCAGCGGAAGTGATTATAAAAAAGCGTGATGTAATTAGGTGAAACTGTCATCTAGAACGTATGCGTAAACATAAACATAATGTCCAGATGCATTGGGTTCGCTTTAAAATACATTTTGAATTAGTTGCATACTATTATCCAATTTTAAACCTGTATGTTTCTATTGCTGTAGACGTTTACCTTAACCCAAACAATTCCATTAAATGAATATCATTATTGTTTAATTCTGCGTTTGTGATTTTTTTATTTATTTATTTTTTTCAGCCCGTCTACAAGGCCCATTTATTTGGCTATTAACAACATGGATAATAATATGCTAATATGAGAGTTATACACGATTTTACAAAATCAATACATGTGTTCCATAAATACTCTCATACTCTTTCACTCATTTTTGTAAAAACTGCTGTTAATCTTATAATGTCTTAAAGTATTTTTTTAATGGACCTTCTCTTAATCCTATAAAAGAAATAGAAAAAAAAGAAGAAAAAAGAGATACTCTGTGTGCACGGTTACCCATATAATACAATATCAATAATATGTTACATTGTGGAAGATGTTATTGTCAGGGTCTCGTCACATGTCTCGTTTGTTACAATAGTAGATATTTTACTGATTAATCTATTTATATATATTGTTTTAACCATTGTTTTACGAGAGCCCGGATATAACACAAGTTCTGTTGAAGGGACTAAACTGGTGTTTATTAAATTTAATCTTGGAATAAAGTTGTGTATTTGTTCCAATTGTTTTCAAAGGTTTTTAAGGTATTATCTTTAACTGCTATATATTTTTTTGCTCTGAAGTAGTGTTTAAGTCTGTTGTGAAGTGCAGTAATAGATAATGGAGAAGTTAGTTTTTTGGCCGAGAAAATAAAGTATTTAATTTCTAATATGATATTCAAATCAGCTAGTATATATTGTTCTCCTATATTAAATATAAATAATTCTTCTATAAAAGGCAAAGTAATACTGTTCCTTATAAACCATGATTGTATTTTTTGAAGAAATGATCTTGTTGAAGGACATGTCCAGAGTAAATGAATAATACTTTCCTCTTGATTACAGTAAAGACATAATGAGCCTGGGACAGCTTTAATTATTTTCAAGTATTTCCTTGTTTGTAAATCTCTATGAATAATTCTGGCTTGAAATCATTGTAAGCTTGAACTATATTTATATTTGAAAGGTGATAAGAATATGTCTTTCCATGTTTCCTCTGAAATATTATAAATTTGCTCCCATTTAAATTTTGAACTGGGTACTTCATCATTATTATTTAGAACATTGTAAAAATGTTGGCATCCTTTTATGGATTTAAAATATATATTTATAGTGGTGGGTAAAAGAGGATTTTGCATTTTTTTATTGTTCATAGATATGCAATTTTTCTTTGCTAATTTTTTTTATTGCTTGAGTTATTCCATGAAACTGTAGAAAGTTGTTTTTTAGGTTGTATACTTTTTTAAATTTTGTTTCTGTTAAAAATTCTCCTTTTTCTGACACTATATCATTAATAAAATATATACCTTTTTCATTCCATAGCTTATTTATTATGGGTTTTCCATCTACTAACAAATTATTATTTTGAAATATTGGCGTCTGAAGAAACTGTTCAAAAGTTGTTATTTTGTTTGATTGTATTATGTTATTGTGTGATTTAAGAACATCCCGCCAAAATGTATTGCTAATTGTGTTGATCTTTTTTTCTGTGTAAGCATTTCCAAAATTAGTAAAACTTGATAAACTAATTTCGTGTTCTATTATTTCAGTCCGGTTTCCCCCTATACTTAGTAATCTCCTAATCCATGTTGCCTTAAGGGCTAAAATAAATGCTTCAATGTTGATCATTTTTAACCACCCTTCAATGTATTGTTTAATAATAACTTTTTTGTTTAATTTTGGCTGTCCCGCCCCATATGAAATCATAAAATATAGAATTTTTTTCTTTGATTATGTTTTCATTAGGATTTGGTAATGCTAAAAAAATATGGTATAAAATAGGTAAAAGCAAACTTTTGATAACAGTAATTTTCCCTAATGGGGTCAAATATCTTCTTTTCGATTGTTTAATCGTAAGTTGTATAGTATTTTTTTTTTCCTTATAATTGATATTACTCATTTTGTCTAGATCGACATGAAAATATATTCCTAATAATTCAAAATCGTTTTTCCCCCAGTTTAGTTTCCATTTCGTTTTTATTGTCTGACTACTATATTTCTTAATTTCAATCCACACAACCTGTGTTTTATCAAAGTTTACGCATAACCCTGATATATTTGCAAATTGTGTGAGCTCATTAAGTGTTTCATATAGAGAGGACTCTGATCCATCAAGAATTGTGGATGTGTCGTCTGCATATTGAGAAATTTTAAACTCAGTATTGTTAATTTTAATACCTTTAATGTTTTTATTATTTCTGATTTTAATTGCTAGTATTTCAGAGCATAGAATAAAAATATATGGAGATAGTGGGTCTCCCTGTCGACAACCTCTTCCTATGTTAAAACAATATGAAATATTACCTCCCTGAGTGACTGCTAGTGTAGCATTTTAATAAAGGACATGGACACATTATATAATAGAATTACCAAAACCAAAAAGAGTCATAACTTTGTCTATAAATGTCCATGAATGTGAGTCAAACGCTTTTTCAAAGACCACTAATACAAGTAAGCCAGGTAAATTGTTTTCCTCTGCATTACATCGTATAAAATCCTGGTGTTTTCCCCTACATATCTGCCTGTCATGAAACCTGTCTGATCTTTATGAATTAGTTTATTTAATGCTGTTTTTATTCTATTCGCTATTGCTCCTGATGCTATTTTATATATATAATTTAGTAATGAAATTGGTCTATAGTTTTTTATTTGATATCAAGTTTTGTTTTCCTTTGGGATGCATGTTATTATTCCCTGTTTTTGAGTAATTGATAACTCTTTATTTATAAAACCATAATTTAGTGATCTTATAACAAAATGACCAATCTGACTCCAAAATACCTTATAAAAGTCTGCACTAAATCCATCAGTACCAGGACTGCGGTTATTTGCCATAGATTTAAGCGAATTAGTAGCCTGTTCATATGTTAAAAGCCCCTCAATAGCAGAGGATTCTTGGTTACTTAATTTAGGCACTGTGCAATCTTCAAGTTCAAGATCTAAATTTACATCTTAAAGTTCAGGATCTTTATTTCTGTACAATGTTTGGTAAAAAGTTTTAGCTTCGTCTAAAATTTCATGTTGGTTTGTAATAAATGTACCATTTTCTCTCTCTATTTTTGGAATTATTTTACTTGAATAACTATGAGACTCTAAGTTACAGAAATATTTTGATGGCTTTACATCCTCTTCTATTATTTGAGCATGTGATCTAATTAATATACCTTGCATTTTTTGTTTTCTTATGTTTTTCAAGGAATCTTTTAATGTTTCTAATCGTTCCATATTATTTTGTGATAGATCATGTTCAATTTTTTCAATTTCATCTATTAATTCCTTTTCAATTCTTTCATTTTCTTTCTTTTTAAAACATGAATACGAAATTGATTTACCCCTAATTTCCATTAATAAAGTTTCTAAGAATAGTTGGCCATTTATGATAAATTGAATTTCTTCATTTGGTATGTTTTTTATGTTATTTGTTTATATCATTGATTTTTTCATTGATAACAGTTAAGTAATTTATATCTTGCAGCAAACTATTGTTATGTTTCCATAATGGCTTACCTTTTCTAAAAGGTGTAAACGTAATATTCAAAATAATCATAGAGTGTTCTGATCTGTAACTAGATGCATTGAACAATTATTATTTGATGATAATAGTGATTCTGATACTAGAAGAAAATCAAGCCTAGCTTGTTTTAAAGGGGTTTTCCTTCTCTATGTATATCGCCTAGTATCCGGGTTGAATTCTCTAAATGGATCAACTAAATTATATTGATCTTTAATTTCTAGTAATTTATTATGTGATGCAACATTGTTAATGTATTTGTAATTAAAACAATCTAGTTTTGGATCCTGTATCACATTTAAATCGCCACAGAGAATAGTGGAGTTATTATTGAAGGTGTTTACCTGTGAAATCAGGTTTTCAAAAAAGGTAGGACAGTCACTATTTGGGCCATATAATGAAAAAAGTGTAAATCTGTTATTATCAACATTTAAATCTACTATTAAATAATTACCGTCAGAGTCATTTATATGATTATGAACTTTAAAATCTATGTTTTTATTAAATAAGATTGCTACTCCTCTTGAGTTTGAAGAATATGAAGAAAAAAGGCATTTACTGCCCCACTGTGATTCAATAAACTTTTCAGATATATGAGTTGAATGAATATATTGCAGACAATATATATCTCATTTTTTAGACTTCAAGTAATTAAAAACATCTAATCGTTTTTCAACAGAACCAAGACCCTGACAATTTACAGATAATATTTTAAGTTCCATATTCGGTATAAATTCTTTGTATATTACCGTTGCACACAGAGGAGTTATTAAAAAGGTAGAATAAAATGAAAAAAATATTCACCTGAAACGTGCACTATCATCTTAAATGTGAAATGCACAAAACTCTGATAATAATAGAAGCCCGTGTTGTTCATATTCTGTATTTTGGAATTACAATTTAAGTTCAATAGTTTAAATAAATGATCTAACTGTAAAGATTAATTCTTTGTATTTCAAATTTTTACACATGTAATTAAAGAGAAATAGACAATTATAATGTAAAATACTCAAGTGAGTTTTTAATTTAATTTCAAAGTATTATTTTTTCCTAGCCTATTTATGTGAAAAGGTATAAATAAAATGTATACGTATTTAATGTAGGACAGACAGACAAACGCATACATGATGTTATCTGTGTTGAGCTTATGTGATCCCATCTGAATATAATGTTTTAAGCATTAAATATTGGACTGACCAACAAACACCTAAATGATATCATCTGTATATAGTTTATAATCAGACAGAATATATCATCACCTACTGCCATCCATGTTTCATACATTTTATGAAGTTTAACTGTTAATAGCTCACTCACCAATCTTATATGTATCCACAAATAAATGAATGTCCAAAGTTCATAATCCCATAATTGTATCCAGCAATATTGTCATACAATGTTTCTATAATATAACACCAAAGTAGTATTGTCTCATATCCATACTACTGTAAATCACTTTTATTATCCGTAAGGTTGAATCATTTATTTAAATGCTCACTCAATTAACTGTTCGAAGCACAAACATTACATTTAATAGCTGCAATTACGTGTAATTATGAGTAAATCACCCAATCCATTCTAAAGCACACATACACAAAAATAACTTACAAAATACAACCACAATTGTTTAGATACCTTTGATTTAATGGTCACTGTTTTAGATAACAAAATAATCTTGGTAATAGAAACTATTTTCAAATAATTCCACGGTTATTATACAGAAACACAGAAAGCAAAAATTACAAAAAGTAATATGATGACAATAGTCATCCTCTGTTCAGTTTGTGTTTTTACTTCGCAATAATGTCCTCCACTTTGTCTGGGTAATGGCGGGGTGGTCGTTTGTGATTTAAATATGATCGTATGTTTCGTTTCGTTTTAAGACAAAACTATAAATGTTGAATTAACAGTGCAAGTGGTAACAATATTAACAAAGAAATATAAAAAGATCGGACAGGGAAAGTAGCATTCAAGGAGGACAGTCAACCACAAAACACAGAAACAAACATGGAAACAGACACAAAAGAAGGCAAAAGTAATAATAAAAGTAAATGACATATAATAAGGACAGTTTGATAGCAATTTATGCGACGATTTTATAAATTAACCAAAATAAACATGTTTCATCATATTTTTTCATTATACATGTGTGCATTTCATCGCCAGTCCGCTTATGATTTGACACTGTGCAAAACCAGATTTTAATTATAAGGAGCTTTATATGTCTTCTTGCATGAATAGTCAATTGTCAATTGTAATGGTACATACACTTTACACATTGTATATGCAATTAAGTTGTTTGACATATTTGTTTTGTACAAATGATCTAGCAAAAAAAAAAAAAAATACCAATCGTGTCGTGAGCTATTTATAATAATAATAATAATAATAATAATAATAATAACTTTATTTCAAGAAGTTCAACTTAACATATTAAGACATAGCATTTACTAAAAATGCAAGACTTGTTTACACTATGGCTATCTATAAAAAATACAAAATGTAACAATGAATGAATCATGTGAAAGATAAAACAGTACATGCATCATTATATAACTTCAACCAGACATACATATTTATTATATTTGTAAAATAAGGTTACACAATACAATGGAGTTTCATTCTTTCATTAAACATGTTAAAAGAAAGGAAGTATATTTAACCTTAAATGTAATTAAAGAACGTGAAACTCGTATGTCAACGGGAATCATGCTCCAATCCACCTGTTTACACACGAATATATACTCTACATTTCACAGCGTGTCTTCAAAAGAAATATAAAAAGATCGGACAGGGAAAGTAGCATTCAAGGAGGACAGTAAACCACAAAACACAGAAACAAACACGCAAACAGACAAACAAGAAGGCAAAAGCAATAATAAATGCAAACGACATCACAAACACAAAAAAGGGTTGACAATAGGATTACCGCCTTGGAACGGTCAGTGGCAAAGTAGGCCACTGGGGGTTTAAACCAGTTCTAGGGTGCACCAAACCTCGCACTTACCCTACTGTCATACATTCAAAGCACTATAAATGCCAGTCTGAGAATAATTCTTTCATTACATTTCTGGTTGAAAGGTAGAGATTTTTAAGTGAAACACTGTTAGTTAATAGGTTTGTTGAACCCCTACAGAAATATGTGGGGTCAGTAAGATTTATAGGGGTTGAGGCAATAGCCGAGTCTCCCTATATAGCTGACTGACCCCATACATTTCTGTAGGCGGTCAGTAACAAACCCAATAACTGATATGTTGCATCCTAATAATAGGATCATTTTTCTCATTGTTCAATATCTAGTCTTACGAGAATTTATAAACTGTATTTGCTTCATTGAAACAATAAATTGTGTCTAATCTAGTTGGTGTTTAAAGGTGAGTATGAAGTATGTTTATGTGCAGTAAATGACTGCAGTTTTTCGGACAGTAAGTAAATGTACACGCAAGTAGTTTAAACGGGCACATAATTTAGCATTATCCGTTATAAATAATAATGATATTTCTTGTATAAGATATATCATTTGAGTTTCCATTGTGGTGGAGCCGTATATATATGATATCGAAAACCTTAAAAGAGGAACACTCACCTTAAGAAGTGCCATGAACTGTAACTATAACAAGACAGATACATAACAATATAGAAGTCGAACAAAATAAGAAATACTATTTATAAACTTACGGACTGCCAAAAGCGGTCCAACATTCTATAAAAGTGTCTCAATTGATGGCTTACGACTGGCAGTAAGGCTAGTTTCGAATAATCAAGATTGATTAGTCTACTATTGTTGATCATGATACATATCCTATGGAGAAAAGAATATTGGCCACATCTGCCATCCAATGTTAGTCAAAACATGTTCCCTAGTTTCGTCCTGCATTTTTGCCATGGTGTCCTTATTAAAGGACTGGAAACTTTACTATATAATTTATAGTCCTTAACCTTTACACATTTATGTTATATTGAACCACGTTCTAAATGCTGTATTATTGAATATAAATTCTTAGCCGATGTTCAACTGTTTTTAACTGATATATGTTATGTCGCTAAGGACATCACTATTATGAGAACATTTACGTTTCTTGTTTTTTTAGAAATAAAATCAGGTCGAAAGTAAAGTTGGAGACACAATGCAAAAATCACCAACTGATGTTAAAACAAACATCTCTTTTTACCCATTACCGATGTTTCGTATACGGTTAACGCATTTAATAAAAGTTTAGTTTAACTCTTCGTGGTATGATTACTGTCACTGGATCTTTGATATAAAACAAACAATTTGGTTGGTTAGGGGAAGAACACACGATTAATGTAAGCTACTTTCAATGTCCATTATTATACTCTTTTGAATGAACTATACTAATAACTACTTTGTGGGTTTCACTCGTCTATGAATAGAAGTTTAGAAGTTTTAACATCATTTTTTTGTATTCATTCGCCATTCTTGCAAAAAAACAACAATGTATTATATTCTTCAAAAAAGTATATACGACTATCATTTAAAGGTAATTGCAATTATAAATAAATAATCTTATTGTAAGAACAAGCAAGATGCAGGTACTCTCTAAATGTATAATGTATTAGCGGGTTCAAATGCTGATTCTGTGTATATCAATACATAATATAAAAATGAGATATATGGTCCTATAGAAACCACAGCGTCCGAACGCAATGGCATCGTAGGTCCGCACTGTACTGCAAACAAGGACTTGCAAATATAATAAAGGAGACAAAAAGACAACAGAAAGGGTGGTGAAGACAGGTTTACCGACTTGGAACGGTCAGTAGGCAATAAGGCCTACTGGTTAGCTTGAATCGATTTTATATGCGCACAGAAGACAGTGTAAACAAAACTACATGGAACCATGGAACAAAACAACAACAACAGAAAGTGTGGTGAAGACAGGGTCACCGACTTGGAACGGTCAATAGGCAATAAGGCAATACGTATTAGTTTCAGCAATTTAATTTTCCATAACTCGCATATTAGAATCAAATCATCAAATGTACTCATCGTCTGCGTAGTTCTTCTCGAAGATGTGTAAACGCACAATACAACTGTAGTATCTACCGGAATGCATGGAAAAACTTAATACATCTTAATCGAATATATTCCAGTGTGTCTAGTATATAATGAAGACGCAAATTACTGTATTAGTAAAACAACTCTGGCAAGTATCAGCTTAATCTTTTTCGAATCAGTGGTTTTCCATTGTATGTATAAAACAATGTACTGCAGAAATTCCAGCTGTTTCAAAGCGTATCAACATCATGTAAACTAGTTCATATATAGAGAATCTTACATGAGTACTCATTCATTATTGAATTTATTAAACGAGTTGGCAAAATGATATAATGCGAGGCTCTTTCATATTTGCTAACGAGTTTAATACACTCAATAATGAATGAGAACGAATGTTAGATTATATTTATAACATAACTTATAACGTCACATTACGTCAGAAAACGTACATTAACGTGAGTCCATGACGTCATTAATGTTATGTTATACCACTAGTGGATTATCGAACATATTGAATGGTGTTATTACACACACACACCACATGTTATGTGATACATATATTTACTTCATACAGTTATTACAAGTAAAAAACACACTCTGTCAACATGCTAAAATAATAAACATGAAACTCATTGGCGTCACATTGTAAAAGCTCATGTAAACAAACAAACAAACGACTCTAAACATATTAAAACAGTTTATAACATGAATAAATAAAACATTCAACAAACCGTTGCCTTATACTTTAAGATATAAAACATAATATGGTTGTATTATAGACGCCGTAAACTTATGATTCATGTTTCCTAGTATATGTATTTCTTTGGAATATACATGATGTATGCTCTCGTTTTGACCGCTTTTTTTTTGTTTGGTTTGACATTGCATAATTACGTTGCAGTGGTTAACATGCATACAACTAAACAGGACGCTTTTTATAAACTGCAATAGTGTACCATAATTATGTTAAAAGCGTTATACTATAGAGGCGGTACATATAAGTAGGCGTTTGCAAGAAAATTATCCAACCTCATTATAGTATGCGACGTTATATGACTGGACGTGAAAGGAAACGTCGTTTTCAAAATGATTACACGTGAAAGAATTATTGATGGCAATGTTTTCTGGCGTGTAAGTCTGAATCTTATAGATTGTAATTATACGTTTAGTTTAATTTAAACATATTTATTTTATATCGATTGCTAAACAAGTTCTTGCAACTTAGATTAATCACTCCCGATGTCTTCCTGGGTAGATCCAGTACTAAGCAATATGGATTAATTATCTTGCTCAAGGATAAATAACATGGCCTCGGCGGAGATCGAACCCACGACCTCTCGATCTGGAGTTCGGCGCACTACCAATGGACCGCGCACTCCGCTTAATTACGTAATTGTAAGTAAACTATTGTTTCATAATTTTGCCAAAGTTTTAATAATTATGCAAGAATAAAATACTGTATAGTCTATATATCTATACATTATTTTTTATATTTAGTAAGTTCTTGAGATATGTTTTAAGATGTAATACCCGTCAAGCCCGTTACCACAGGCTTGAGTGGTAGTTTATTATACGACCAAACACACTTGACTTTATATATGTATCAGGAGACGTTCTTGGTCAAATTTGCAATAAACGTCAAGTTTCATCTGTAAGTAATTATGACTTCTCTAAGCTATATACAGCCTTACCACAGTACCTTATCAAATGATCAAAGACAAGCTTATTGCTCTTAATCAAAACACTTTCGCTAGAGAAAAAAACTACATGCTTGGCATGTTACAATAGTAAAGCTTTTATTAGTAGCGGCAGTTTAGACAATTACACTATGTGGACTTGCCAAGACGTTTATGAAGCGCCCATTTTCCTATTAGATACTATTTTTGGTATTCCAATGGGTACGAACTATGCATCTCTTGTCGCAGATCTGTTCTTGTATTGCTATGAAAGAGATTTCATGTTGTCGTTCATCCGATACCCAGGCAGATGTAATTGAAACCTTTAATGACACCTTTCGGTTTTTGGAGGACATATTGAACAATAACAATATTTTCTATTCTACTATGGTTAATAATGTCTGTCCTAAACAACTTGATTTACATCTCGCTATTGAACATGTTGAAATGTATATGGGGATGTTCCCCGATCTATTTCTTATGGTGTCTATTATTCGTTTCTCTAGCGTTTGTAGTCGTGTTGAGTACTTTAATATTGGTACTATTTGTAGAAGTAAAAAGCCTCTCCAGCAGGGCTACCGTTACCATAAACTTCGAAAAACATTTGCGCAATTTTATTATCGTCACCGTGATATACTTTTAAAATATAAAAGTAATTTAAGAACTTTTCTGCGACAAGGCCTATCACAACCTGTGGCGTTGCTTGTGCAGTGTGGCGGCAGTAAAATGTCTCCCGCGCTTGCAATCAGTACTGTTATTCATTCGATCTTTGGAGATCGCTGAGCCCGATACTTATATTTAATTATCGGTGGTACTTTTTTCATTTTTTTTTTGTTTTCTTACTTAATTTTCGATTCAGTGGTTTCACTACTCCAGCCGATTAAACGATCTCGGTATTGTTTAACGACTTATAGGATATGTTGTCTGTATTTTAATTTAGCATTTTGACTGTTACTTGTGATATGCAGGCTTCATAACCGCTGCTCCAAACTAAATTCCATTATGTTTATTTCGCTCTTCGGGGCATTTAATGTTATTAGATACTGGGACCATACGCCGTACGACATGGAGATGCGTTACACTCCATGTCCCCGGCTATATGCATGCCATCTTCGGGATGGCTTTCATTTTTGTACTATTGATTTTATGAATATTGAGTTCTGCTCAACCCGGGGCTAGAGGGCGTGAGCGGTTGCTAGCATATTTCACTACCGCTCACGAACAGTCTCAATCAAACCGAGACTGCAATATTTCTTATGTGTCGTTTTCGGCCATTTCCAAAGGTCCATTATCATACTCTTTTTGTCTATGGTGATGTGATTTACAAACTTCGTAAGATCCTTGAACCTAATCACTTTCATATAATCTTTATTAAACTTGTTAAAAAGAATATCAAAAGAGGTTATGATCCTATCATTTTGCAACGCACTTCATAAGATTCATTGATGTTTTTAAACTTGTCTTGTCGTACATTAAACGGTTTATTCTCTTGTTTCACTGGCTTCTGCCAAGACTTTGAATTCTTACGTTATTGATTTCTAGGCTTTTTGTTTTTATATTATATATACATGATCATTTATGTGTTTTACTTATATTGCCTAGTAATACTGCTCTGTTTGTTAGAGATTATAACCTGGCGGGAATATCTTTATTTACACTGTCCCGTTTATTGTGATGAAAATAGGGTAAGAGTGAGGTTTAGTGCACTCTAGAACCCGGTTGAAACCGCCAGTGGTATTTGTTTGCCACTGACCGTTCCAAGGCGGTAGCTATATTGTCAACCCCTTTTGTGTCTGTGATGTCTTATCTGGTATTTGATTTATCTTTAAAGTTGTTCTTCGTTTCTGAGTGCTTTTGCGTTTGACTGTCGTCCTTGAATGCTACATTTCCAGTTCGATTTTGTATCTACTTTTGATGATATCCACATATCAGTAGGTAATAACACTGCAATTCGAAGCACATGCAGACTGCTTAAAGTGCGATTCACTGGTATATGGGTGACAAAAGTTGAATGTTATAATTAGATGTAAATGTTTGTTTCAGAATTTTGCTAAAGTCTTAATAATTATGCAGAAATTATATATAACAGATGTCAATACAATCTGTTTTATAGTTAGTACGTTCCTGAGAGACATTATAAGATGCAATACCCTTCATGACTGTTATACGTGAGTAGTATTTTACTATACGAAAACAAATATTGGGGTTGATGATATCCGCATATCAGTAAGTAATAAGACATGAGTGATGAACGTTGAATGTTGTTGAACGTCACAGAGAGAAAACGTGTTATAGTATAACACAAACTATGACCATTTACAAAATAACAATTAATTGGAACTAAGAATAATGCAAACATATTTGCATTCCAGACTCAACTGGCGTCTACGAGTAATGTGTTTCATTATTGCATACAATGTACCATTGACGTTTTTTTATATGATTTAGCAATATAAGCGTGATACAATAATGAAAGTAATTACACACGGAACACAACTAACTCCTGAAGTTCAAGTGTACTAGATCCCTTGCCAATTGTTGATGTATAATGTATAAATACTGAGTAAGCTTATCTTAATAAATATTGTGAAACAAACCGTCCATTTTGTTAAAATATTGAACATTTATTTGGAAATGAGGTTTCCACACAAAAGAAGAAAATATGGCGTCGTGTTTTATAAACAAACCGTTACCGTGGACTGGAAGCCACACATCGGAAACCAGAAAATTAATATGGATTCCGAAATGGAAAAAGGAAAAATGCAACTATGAGAAGAAATTATGAACGAGGAACCCAGATCCGCAATCCGAAAACGGAATACTAACTGTCTACATCAGTTCATTGTTCTTTTGCAAATTGATTTTAATAATTTGGTATGACTTAGTAGTATAAGACAAACACATCGTTTGCCGTAATTTATCGTGTATTACTCACTGTTTTCAGTTAAATTGTTAGAAGTTATTTCTCTAACCCTATCTCTAACGGTTTCAACTCATTTCAGTCTCCTTCAGCAGGACTTAGAACAACTAGAATGCTGGGAATATAAATGGGATATGCAATTTAATCCTTCGAAATGCCAAGTAATTCAAATCACCAAACGCAAAACAGTAATAAACACACAATATTGCCTACACAACACTACATTAGAAACAGTCTCATCAGCAAAATATCTAGGGGTAAACATCTCAAATGATCTGACATGGAATAAACAAATTGACTCAGTCACCAACAAAGCAAATAGGACTTTAGGCTTTCTGAGGCGTAACATTAAGGTACATTCAGAGAGCCTGAAGGCAACCGCATACAAGCCACTTGTCAGGCCCCAGCTCGAGTATTGCTCCACAGTCTGTTCACCGCACACATCTACATGCATTGACCAACTTGAATGTGTACAAAGACGAGCTGCTCGCTGGGTCAAACATGACTACGCCAGAAAATCCAGTGTCACAAATATGTTGAACTCCCTAAACAGGAGACCTCTTGACCAAAGACGTATCGACCAAAGACTGGTTATGCTAAATAACATTTTCTTTAACCATGTTGCCATCCCATGGGAAGATAATCTAAAATCAAATCCCAGACTTAGCCGTACATCCCACTCATTACCACTTAAACAAATCCAAACAAGTACTGACTACTATAAATACTCATTCTTCACCAGAACCATAGTACATTGGAATACCCTACTTCAAAGCGTAGTAACCCTGCCCCCAGTGCATTTGGCCTGGCTATTAGCCATGTCAATCACATGTCTCCCTAGAAAGCATGCCCTATCTTCTTTTAACCTGTTTTTAACACTGTATAATATTTCTAATTTATCCTTAGCTTTATTTCAACTAACGTCTTGTCAGTTGACGCGCTTCAAGTCTAGGTCCCCAGCAGGGGTTTGACCTATTGTAAGATAGATAGTTATGATACTTATTACATCACCGTGTCATATAAACCTCACATTTGACCCAGTATCGTGTTTAACGTGGATCCAATGTCATTCTTCAAAAATGAAATACCATGTAGCTTGCTCGTAACCTGGGAGTACCAAGCCCATTATTTGTGACTATGAAGTAGAATACTGCTTAAGCCGTTGCTAGGGAGCTTGAGAGGTGTTGCACCTTATATTATCCCCCCCCCCCCCCCCCACAACCACCACCCACTCACCCACCCATGAACAGACTCAATAAAACCGAGGTTGCTACTTCTCTTTAAAGTAAAATTCCGATTAAACCGGCGCTAGTGGGCTTAGGAAGATTACCATCATAAGTTTGTTATCACTGTACGGCCATTACTTGTATGAACACGTTCGATATCGTTCTCTGACACTTATATGTCATAAACGCTTTGGACTTTCGCTCAGTTATCGGCATATTGGACCTGTACAATTAAATACGGTAACGATTACGGTAAGTTACGATAAGGAATACCAACTAAAACAGAGGGGTTTCTCAACAGGCGATATGATTGAGTGCTCGATCAAGCGTTTGCGCATCGCTATATATTGGCCAATGAAATTTATTATTGACACAACATGATGTTGTAGGAAAACGGTGTGTGGTCTGTCACTACTACAAAATATCGAACGTCATATGTAGCTTAAAATGTGTTGAAAATAACGTACACCACCGTTCAAACAAACAGCTAACCATCTTTTTTTTAGAATGTGTTAAACTAGTTGGCATACATGATATGTTAAGACGAGTTGCAGAGTAATAGATACTGTTTTGCCAACGACCAGTTATTCGCCATGCTTCCTTTTCTAAGCTTCACCTAATAAAGTTGATATTAGCTTCATATCATCTTTGCAAACTGGTTTAATTAATTTAATAATTGTTGCAGTCACTTGATACTTTCCTTTGTAACAATATAGCGTTTAATATCGAATATACTTCATTTTTCAAGTAGGTGGGACTATTTACTGTACGCACTGCATGCACCCACTTCAGTTGCATCCGGGGTGACTTAACAGAAAATGGATATTCCACTGCACGAAAAGACACTGACAGTAGTGGTTTCTCTTTTACTTTTTGTTATCATTAGACATTTTGCTGATACTATTATAGCGACAGGAAAATAATGTAAATACAAGAATTATTAATTCGTATTGTTTCACTGTTTTTTTTGTTTTTTTCACTTGTAAATTGAGAACTCCACGAAGAACCCTGCTTTCGGCGTTGATGCGTTTTAAACCCAGGTACTACTATAGCGACAGGAAAATAATGCAAATACAATAATTAATTCGCATTTTTTCACTGTTATTCATTTTGTCCCTAGTAAATGGCAAAATCCACGAAGCACATTTGATTCGGCGT